>JAHPZR010047476.1:0-7500 GCA_019787425.1 Platygyra sinensis | reverse complement strand
TGGTCAAGCTAAACTTCCTGATTAATTTTCATCAAGCCATGTGATGCCTTGGTGATGCCTTGTGGACACTTTTTGCTAACTTGTGATATATTTTGATGTCCTCCCAGTTGTGATGCCTTGAGATGTCGTGCGATACTTCGTGAAGCTTCGTAAGACCATCTGAAAACCTTGTGATATCTTGTGAGTAAAACCACATTGTCACACCTTGCTCTACCTTACGATGTCTTGTGATGCCTTGAGATGTCGTGCGATACTTCGTGAAGCTTCGTAAGACCATTTGAAAAACCTTGTGATATCTTGTGAGTAAAAACCACATTGTGGGACACCTTGCTCTACCTTACGATGTCTTGTGATGCCTTGAGATGTCCGTGCGATACTTCGTGAAGCTTCGTAAGACCATTTGAAACCTTGTGATATCTTGTGAGTAAAACTACATTGTGACACCTTGCTCTACCTTACGATGTCTTGTGATGCCTTGAGATGTCGTGCGATACCTCGTGAAGCTTCGTAAGACCATTTGAACCTTGTGATATCTTTTGGAGTGAGACCGCATTGTGACCCCGGGGGGGGGGGGGTGGGGGGTACTCCCAGAAAAACTGGTGGGGTGTGGCGGCCCGCGTCCCAAAACCCCTACCCTACTCATGACCAAGATCTGCGATATTTCCTACCCTATTTATGACCTGACCAAAATTCAAAACCCTATTTATGACTTGACTATTACCTCAAAATCCTGTTAAAATACCGTGAACATAATTTTTGAAGGGCGTTTGGTGATTTTCCGCTTTGCGATAATGGTGCAAAAGTTTTCTTAAAAACATAACCATAGCAATCAAGGCTAGATATCAAACACCATACCCTATTTATGACCGAAATAGCCAAAATCAGCTAAAATTGATACTCTATTTATGACCAAAACGGCTGAAAAACCATACCCTTTAGGGCCGCACATAACCTATATAGCCCATATATTAAGGGAGTAACCCCCCCCCCCGGGATTGTGACACCTTGCTCTATCTTGAGATGCCTCGTGATGCCTCTAATACCTTGTGATGTGGTGAGATGCATCGTGATGAACGTTTGATATATTGTGAGACGTAGCCACGTAGCCACATAGCTGCGTATCCACGTAGCCGCGTACTCCCCGAAAACGAAACTTCAAAGCTGTTTGTAGTGTAACTGTATTGAATTAACTTTCAGGGACTCGTTAATGAAATGAGGGACTCTTTTAAGTGGACACTTCTACTGCTGGTTGTGAGCTCCACTACGGCATTGGGGGCATATCCATCCCAAGCCGGGTAAGTTCAGTTCATTTACGCGAGCTCTTAAGAAATTCAACTATCTGAAACTCTCTTCTCATTTTTGCTGTTCAGTCTTTCTACGTTTCGCCACTTAATTATGAGATATTTCATCTGGTATTCAGGTGTGCTTCAGTGTGGGCTAAAACGGTTTATTAATTCGGCGGACTAATTACTGCTCTATAAAGAATAGCTCTATGTCCAAGAAACGGGGCTTGTTGTGGAATTCAAATGAAGTCTTTTGTGGAAATAATGCCTGAAGTAGATCCATGCAATAGTGGCGAAGTGAAAGTCAAAAACTCGTCTTTGTCGACCGAAACCATTCTCAATTAACGCAACTACTCCAAACTGTCAGTTCATTAATTCACTCTTAACTAGGAAAGTGGGCCACTTTCTCGGTTGTTTCTGGCAATACTGTAACTTTTCAAGGGCCGATCTGCACTAGCAGACAAAAATCGCAATTGGTCCGTGGCAAATCCAAGCACAAATTTTGTTTGCGACAATTTTTGTCCTTGTCTGCCCGCAATTGACAATTTAAGGTTTAAAAGTCCTCCAAATTTGTTGTCAACCATTGTCGTTGGATCGCAACTGGCGTGTTTTGAAAAATTGCTCCATTCTCAAAGCGTCCTCCCTGTAACATGGATAAGCCAAGCTGGTCATCGTATACGTAAGGGGAGACGTTCCAGCGCTTACAGAATTTCAGTTGCGATTTGGGTTTAAATTTCCATGAACCATTAGGATTCATTTTCAGTTGTCCACTGCGAAAAATTGTAAAATCTAGTTTCGCAACTCGAGAAACAACTGAGACGCTAAATCTGTACGCCCGGGGGGGGGTTTACTCCTCGGAATTCTTTGGTGGGGGTGTGGCCGCCCGGTCTTCAAATCCCGACCCTAATTTCAGACCTAAACATGCCCATTTTCCACACCCGTTTTTCGGACCTGAACCTCTAAAATTCGTACCCGTTTTTTCAGACCTGAACTTGCAAATATACACCCGTTTTTCAGACATGGCTTTATAAAATCGTTTACATTATTATAGCATCCGAGTGAAATCACAACAAAAGTATAATTACGTTAAAGCATAATATTTTTTATTAGGAAGTAATAAAGCACTCAGAAATTGCATCAGGCACAAAATTCTAGAATAATTCAAGCTTTTAAATTGTGCCGTCATGAAAAACAGTTTTGCACATATACTAATCGATCTAACGGGAACAGAATAACAGAACAGAAACAACAATATAAAAAAAACGAACTCGAAAGGAATGAAAATACAGTGACTCGTTTATTATACATTATAAGGCCTATTAACATTGAAACATAAAATCTATCTCTTTTGTATCAATTTAAATGAAAAAAAAATCATTTGAAGTTTCTTGATAAACTCCAAGAACCTTAGTCAGAAGTCCTCACAATTAATACATTCTTGTTAGCACAGATGTTGTCTGCCGATTCTTTATTTAGTACCTAACATGACCTTAGAACTTTCTTTGAAACGGTGTTAAGAAAAGTGACTTTTACTTGCTTCACGTATAGATGACAATTTCACTGTGTGCATACTTTTCATACACCTCATTTGCATCAGTAAAACCGTTCTAAACGTATTTTCATATTTGGGAACACGCGTATTGCAAAAAATGATAGTGACGTGGCCCCTTTAAGGATCATACACAATAGCAGTCCCCTACATCAAAAGATATCACAAGGTTCAAATGGTCCTTACGAAGCTTCACGAGGTATCGCACGACATCTCAAGGCATCACAAGACATCGGTAAAGGTAGAGCAAGGTGTCACAATGTAGTTTTTACTCACAAGATATCACAAGGTTTCAAATGGTCCTTACGAAGCCTTCACGAAGTATCGCACGACATCTCAAGGCATCACACAAGACATCGTAAGGTAGAGCAAGGTGTCACAATGTGGTTTTACTCACAAGATATCACAAGGTTTTCCAAATTGGTCTTACGAAGCTTCACGAAGTATCGCACGACATCTCAAGGCATCCACAAGACATCGTAAGGTAGAGCAAGGTGTGACAATGTGGTTTTACTCACAAAGATATCACAAGGTTTTCAGATGGTCTTACGAAAGCTTCACGAAGTATCGCACGAACATCTCAAGGCATCACAACTGGAGACATCAAAATATATCACAAGTTAGCAAAAAGTGTCACAAGGCATCACCAGGCATCACATGGCTTGATGAAAATTTAATCAGGAAGTTTAGCTTGACCAATATCTTGTTTATTACATTTCCCTGCTAGGATTAGTTTGGATTGAAGTGAAAAGAAGCTGAAATGAATATGTAGCATAACAACTAAACCATAACATAAACATAAACATGACTTTATTTTAACCTCGAATTTAAAGTGTAGCTTAAAAGCTAATATCTTCGAGAAAAAAAAAAATACAAGAATAAAAAGAAACTGCAACTACTATAAGCTATTTACCAATTAACTATTTTATAACAATGACTGTACAAGCCTAATGCATTTTTCTAAAAAGAGACTGTTTTCAAAAGGCGTTTTAAAATTAGTTAAAATAGGCTCATTTTAATTTTCTCAGGTAGAGAGTCCCCAAATTTTTGCCATGCATCCCTGGGGTGTTTTTGTCACTGTGACACGTTATCACAATGCTTTCATTAACGGGCGCGTTGGTAAAGTGTATATATTATATATATAAATTATATCACATTGTCTTCAGTTTGTATTCATTCGAGTCCTGCAGCCGTTTTCGCATCCTCTAAATTAAATACTCAGTGACTAAGTCCGACTAGTATTAAAAACAATCAATATCCAAAATAATCAAGGTCAAGTTAGAAAGTTATCAGCCGAAGCCGAAGGCTGAGCAGCGAAAAAGCAAACATGGAAGTCATGTTTTTTTTGCTTCTTCACTGACGGAAGAAATACAAAGCGCGAGACCTTAACATGATTACCCTCGGAAATCATGCACCACGGTCATACATGACATGGGTTGTTTACCATGTACCCAATATATCCGGAAAATTTCGCATGTAATGTAAATGGAAAGATTAATTGTGTCTCCCCGAACGGAAATTTTCTCGGGAAAACGGGATTTCTTGAAAGGTAGACCAAAATTCCCAAATGGAATTTCCGAATAAAAATTTGTTTCATTTGCAAGTTAAGGAATGGACAATGTCTAGCGTGCGTCCATCCAATTCGGGATGCACGCGGATAGTTGGGAGAGCACGAAGGTAGCGTAAGAGATGCTCGAGGCGCAGCCGAGAGCATCTCTAGCTACCTAAGTGCTCTCCCAACTATCCAACTGCATCCCGAATTGGATGGATGCACACTAGACATTGTCCATGGCTTTTATAAACATAGCAAGACATTTTTCACGCTGAAAAGTCGCTTTTTCTGCACTGATCAAATTGCAAATTCTGCACGTGCACTTGCACGTGTTGTTTTCACTGGCAGCAATTTTCGCTACACATGCACGTGCACTTGCACGTGTTGTTTTCACCAGTGGCACTTTTCGCTACACATGCACGTGCACGTGCAAGTGTTGTTTTCACCGGCAGCACTTTCGCTTTGTTGATCTTTCGACGCTTCCAGATGGTTTCAGGACACGTTTTTTTTTTTTCTAAATCTTCCAAAAAGCCATCGAGAAAAAACCCCTAACTCCAAATGTTGGATACTACATAGCCATCAGTGACAGGCTTAAGTAAGGTTTTTTACTCGAACAAAAGTTGCGAAAAGAAAAAAACTTTACTGGCCAAAACAAAAGGGGGGGGGGACCAAAAAAAAAACAAAAAAAAAGGTAATTTCACGGACAAAATGGAACGTTCAGCCTTGAAACCAGCTCTATGAAAACCATTGCCATTTCTGTGTGCATAAAAAATTAAGCTAATCAGAGCGCCACGCTAGCATATAAAGCTATGTCTGTGTAATAATGTGTACTAGTTCCAAGGCGCTGTGGCAACAAACCGAAGCCGGCGGAAGCGGTGTTGAAAACTAAGAAAAGAAAAATAATGGAGTAAAAAACTGAATGATTTTTTCTTGAAAACACGTTTTCGTAGAAATGCTAACTAATTACAAAGGATAATAGCTTTCTTTGTTTTCATTTACTGTAACGTTGAGAAAAAAAAAAAACATATCCGCCAAAAAACAATAAAACCACCCCCCCCCCCCCCCCAAAAAGGGCCACCATATGATTAAGACAAAGAAAAAACTTTAAAGAGACCAGAAAGGAAATGCACAAAAACCATTAAAAAAATATTTGGCAGTTAGTAACATGTAATGTACTAAAGCATGTTTCACTTTATCTGCGGACCTGCAAGTTTGAATTTTGTAGTATTTTAAGCTTTTTGAAAGAACTTTACAGTTTGAATTCACTTGATTTCACATTCAGGAAAGAAGAAATATTTTAGTTTTGAAATACTGAAAGGTAAACATTCGCTTAGTATATACACCCTCAAGTGATCTTGTGTGTTGTTAAGCCAAAATCTGATTGGGTCGCTATCTCTGGCTAATGAGCATTATATTCACCTCCCTACCGAGTGAATAATGCGTAAGCCAAAAAAAATAGAGCATATTTTGAATAAAGCATACTTTTTGATTCACACACTGATTTGAACGGTGTTTAAGGACCATTATTCTAGACTGTCACGAGGTTTTTTCGAAGATTAACTATAGATTTTCCATGTTCAAAGATTCTGTAAATAATTTCGCGAATTCGCGCATGCTGTGTTACAGCGTTGCACGTTTTCCGAGACATGGAATTGAGAGGCCCACGTTAAATCGATTTTTAAATGGGTATCCCTTCTGAAAATGTTTGTTGAGATCACTTCCTGTGTATATACTAAAACAATTTATTCTTCTCAATCTCGGTGAATAGTGGCAGAAGATTTAACCTCGCCGCTTTTCCGCGGCTCTCGGTAAAATATTCCCTGGCCACTATTTCACCTCCGGGATTTCCAAAGAATAATTGTTAATTTGTGATAGTAATGTGATGGTTTTTAATGCGATGGACGTAGGTGTGCTTTTAAGGCTGGGCCGCGTGGTATTCCCCAGTGCGTTATGATAGATCCGTTGGAGAGCCTTTTCATTTCAACCAAAGGAGTTGGACCCACATGCAAGAAACAACTTAGCAGACGTTGATTTAAACAACCTCGACACAAGCAAGCTCCTTACACGAGATAGGTCAACGGGTTCCTAATACAATTAAGTAATTAATTACTAGTGGAGGGTAATAAGCGCTAGCCAATTGGCCCAATGTCCAGTTAGTTCCGTGGTTGCTTGTAAGGGCGACACCCAGTTCAATAAAAACATGCCAGCGGGCCTGTCTCCTCCGTTTAAAAGGTTTTGAACTAAAATTGCACAATCCCTACCATAGGAGGCATAGTGACGTGTGTTTCCGAAAGACAGAAGACTGTTTGTTGCTGCCCAGAAGTTTTAGAGGGGAAAAACGTCAGGTTGACTTCCACAGTGAACATAATTGCATTGCAGAGAGAACTTATTTCGACCTGTTCCTATCCAGTAATTTGGTTATTACCTCCCCAGCTCAAATTACGTTTCCCGATTGGTGGAAAAAACCGCGGGTCACGTGCCCGTTGGGGTCATAAACTCACTAACTCCCTGGGGGACACAACAACATGGAACCTCCGACTCGCCACGTGATTCATGGCCGAGCCGGCCTTGACAACCGGTTTAAATGCCAACGATTTTCTTCTCCAATTTTTTCTAGTTTTGAGTTGGGAAAGTATAACAAAAACACTTAATGGGGACCTGGGCTTTCGGCCCCGGGAGGAAACAGCGGGTTTTTTTGTTTACCCTCGACCGTCCAAGGTTTTTTCCTTCAAAACTTCGCCCGGGGGGGCGAGGGCATTTCTTCAAAAATGGAGGGAATTTTTTCCCCTTTGACACCAAATGATTATGTTAGTAGAAAGGACAGTAGTGGATTTATTTTAAGCCTAATGGCACACAAATGTCTATGCGAAACACATCCAGACGAGTTTCCTTTGTGGATATGTTAATATGTTTCAGATGAACGTTCAGCCATCCACAGCAACATTGTTTTATATCGTTTCGCAACAAACCGCGGCAAAAACGGAGGTAACCATCCACCCGGCTGTGAATTACCCACTGCGACACAAGTACGCTAGAATTTCCTCCCTCGGAAAATCCTCATTTTGCTTGCAAACAAAGTCCAAAAAACTGGAAACAAGGGCAGTAGACCCCAAGCC
>JAHPZR010047474.1:0-22042 GCA_019787425.1 Platygyra sinensis | reverse complement strand
GAGCGTAGAGAAGCGTAAAGGAGCGTAGAATAGAGTAGAGTATCATTGAATAGAGTAGACTAGCGTAGAACAGGAGTAAGACTCTCTGTTGGGCTTGACAATGCTCTAAGGCTTCTTTACTTACAGAGTTGAGAAGGAAGTGTAATATGGAGAGAGGCTGCGCTATTTGGAGGGAGTACAGGTTATAGAGGCTCACAAACTCTACGCTTTTCTTCAATAATTTTTTGGGACACATTTGGTAACACAAATCACTAAAGGTTTATGTTTGCTCGTTCTCCCTTACCACCACCCCCACCACGGCAAAAGGACATATGCAAGATGCAAATAACCCTTAATTAACCTTCATTATCATGAGCCAAGCATATATCCCAACACAACTGAGTGTCTGTATCTTGAGATTGTCAAGAGTTGTCCTAAGAATTTTGACATTTCTTACTGGATAAAAGCAGGGCACATCTGTCAATTGGTCTGCTTTGAGACTATTTCACAGACTGTTATTGATGACTTTTTATTAACACCAACAAAATAACCTGGTTTGGTCAGAGCCATTAGCATACCTACGTGCAAAAAGAAAAGCCGAGCACAAAGAACTGTTGATTTCAGGGGAAATAATGGAGGTTTAACTAATTTATGATATCACTTCTTTTCCTTCAGTTCAAAAACACAAGTGAAGCCCAAAACAACTCCAGCTATGAAAATTTGCTTGCCTGGGCAAGTCTTAGTTCATTTTTCTTTTTATTTAGCTAGCAAACAACTTGCCCAAGCTGTCAAAATTCAATGTTACTTGCCGGGCAGGAAAATCTACTCATGACACAATAATATTATTGTTGGACAACTGGAATTATTATGACACTTCTTTTCAAGCCCTAAATTGCTGTGCATGAAACAACTGTGGTAAGGAGGTATAGCATTACAACGTAATTTTATTATGGAGTTTCACACTTCTGCTATTGACAAGTAGTGATCAACACCTTAATCCCCTTGCAACATTAAGACATTGTGAATTCTCAAAACTTGTAAAGAAATTCTTTTATTGGAGACAGAAAATTAACTCGTCTGTCAAATTTTAAGTAGCAGTCTTATCCAAAGTCGTTGAAAATAAACTTTTATTTTGTGCAATTACGTTGTAATGCTATACCTCCTTACCACAGTTGTTTCATGCACAGCAATTTAGGGCTTGAAAAGAAGTGTCATAATAATTCCAGTTGTCCAACAATAATATTATTGTGTCATGAGTAGATTTTCCTGCCCGGCAAGTAACATTGAATTTTGACAGCTTGGGCAAGTTGTTTGCTAGCTAAATAAAAAGAAAAATGAACTAAGACTTGCCCAGGCAAGCAAATTTTCATAGCTGGAGTTGTTTTGGGCTTCACTTGTGTTTTTGAACTGAAGGAAAAGAAGTGATATCATAAATTAGTTAAACCTCCATTATTTCCCCTGAAATCAACAGTTCTTTGTGCTCGGCTTTTCTTTTTGCACGTAGGTATGCTAATGGCTCTGACCAAACCAGGTTATTTTGTTGGTGTTAATAAAAAGTCATCAATAACAGTCTGTGAAATAGTCTCAAAGCAGACCAATTGACAGATGTGCCCTGCTTTTATCCAGTAAGAAATGTCAAAATTCTTAGGACAACTCTTGACAATCTCAAGATACAGACACTCAGTTGTGTTGGGATATATGCTTGGCTCATGATAATGAAGGTTAATTAAGGGTTATTTGCATCTTGCATATGTCCTTTTGCCGTGGTGGGGGTGGTGGTAAGGGAGAACGAGCAAACATAAACCTTTAGTGATTTGTGTTACCAAATGTGTCCCAAAAAATTATTGAAGAAAAGCGTAGAGTTTGTGAGCCTCTATAACCTGTACTCCCTCCAAATAGCGCAGCCTCTCTCCATATTACACTTCCTTCTCAACTCTGTAAGTAAAGAAGCCTTAGAGCATTGTCAAGCCCAACAGAGAGTCTTACTCCTGTTCTACGCTAGTCTACTCTATTCAATGATACTCTACTCTATTCTACGCTCCTTTACGCTTCTCTACGCTCCTCTACACCTCTATGCCTCTAGACCTCTCTCTACACCTCTACACTTGTACACCTCTACACCTCTAATTTTTTGTGTAGAAAATACTATACGCATTTCATAGAACAACCCGTAGAGGTGGTACAGGAGCTAAAAAACTCTACAGTTTTCATCGATCATATTTTGTGCCAGGTATATGTGTTACCCCTACACCCAACTTCCTCCCCTTCTACATGGTAGCTCTGTAGTCAGTTAATATTCACTTTAAAATGCAAGTGGTGTTTATCTCATTCACTTTGCAATTCTAATCCCATCCTATGCCAATGACTACAAAATATTTCTGGAAATTCTAGTTGGGATGTAAAAGGTCAAGACTTTTCTGTTCAGCCCACTGGAATATCTTCACTGTCTCCCGTCCCCCAGCCTGATTGCAGGTTTAACAAAAACACAAATTACCTTCCCTCATCTGTACAAGTATGGTCAGGCCCTGAAAGGGTCAGTGTGCACAAAAAAAAATGTGCTGGTGTTAAGTCCACCCCTCATGTTAACAGTTTCAAAAATTCCAGTAGGTACTGCAAGTTGTGCTGTTATAATATTTCATTAATAGACTGCTGGCCACTAGCTTTCTCTTAAAGTGCCCATATCATCAAAATTTTTATTTTCTTACTGATTCTATATATCACCCAATGAACTTCTGCGAAAGAAAAATGCGATTTGTATAAAATGCAATCTTTTTTAGAAGTTTTAAAATGTTCAAATTTGCCGCCATTTTGGTCCACCATTCGCACCAGCCTTCCCCTGGTTTGCAAAGAGTTGTGACGTAGATTAAGGAACATGTGACTTCAGGCTGACTTATTTCCCTTGTTTTACCTCTGTAAATTAAACTAAGTAGTTCATACCAAATGCTGGAAAGAAGCATTTTGCATAGACTGCGAAGCTAAATTTACAGAGATAAAACAAGCGAGATAAGTCAAGCCTTAAGTCACATGTTCCTTAATCTATGTCACAAATCTGAGCACATCGATGATGTGCTCAGCGGCACGGGTAGACTGCAATAAAATAGGATTTTCAGGGTTTTAAAGCTTCATAGAAAAATTGCTTTTATCCAAATCAAAATTTTTTTTCGCCAAAGTTCATTGCATGGAATATAGGATCAGATGGGAAAATAAAAATTTTGACGATATGAGCACTTTAACATCTCACCAGCTTTTGTCCTTTTAAACTTAAATGCACAATGGAATCCACTATAAGAAAAAAGATGGCAGCTGTACACTTAACCACAATGCCTTGCAAACCTAACAAAGCCTACAAGGCACCAAGAAAGGCTAATCTATACATTTGTCCCTGTAGTAAGGACATTGAGTAGCCTAGGTTTGAAGATTTGTAACGTTTCTGTACGACTTTAGGAACATCAAGGTTTTTGTGCACTAAGAATTATGGATAAATGTACCAGTTGCCATCTTTTTTCCTAGGGAGGATTGGTTGCTTGTTGCCAAACAATGTACAGCCAAACAATGTACAACCAAGAGTGAGGACGTTATGGGAAAATCTTAAAACTGAGGGCTTGCCATATAGACTGAACGATAGTGAGGTCAATATGGTAGGCCGAGGTTTTAGATTTTCCTGTAACAACCAAATGGTCAAGGTTAATAAGTTGTTTATTATATGGCACCAGCAACAAAAATAAAGATGGTTTTTTATTTACTCTTGTTTTTGCAAGCCCATAATCGGCCTGTGGGCATTACAGGAGAATAATGCCCAACAATTCAGTGACATTTAGCCAATCAGAGCGAGTGTTGCCTATAAACACAAGCCATGCAATAAAAATAATAAATACAATAGGACCCTGTTAATACAGTCACCAAGCCATGAAAATTTGGCTGTATTAACAGGATGACAATATTTACCAAGCATCCAGAATGTAGATAATTTTTAAAGAAATTAAAACTTGAATCAATGTATGGAAGACAAACAGAATGCCCATATAAACAGGGCAATGTAGCCCTTGGCTGTGCATGTGTTACACGTGTGTAACAGGGTATCTGCATTAACAGGGAGACTGTAAGGTGAGCTTCAACTGCAATGGTAATGGACCCGAGTGGAGTGCAATTTGCACAATTGCAGCAGAAATTAGATTTGAAATTGTAAGTACGAGATTCCAGACCAAAATCGCATGACACAAAGTTCAATTGCCACTTAATTTCATCCACTTTTAAAGTGTCTATGAAGTAAAAAATAATTGCTGTTTATGTGAAAGGCCTAGAAGAGAGCATAGAAGAACGGCATTTTCTTTTTAGAATATCTTTTCTTGTTTTAGAGATATTTACGTTTTTCTGAGTAAAGTGATGACATCATAGGTGGTTTCACTAAAACAGTCCAGCACTCAATCAAGACTATCTGTAGAAATATTAAAGCAGTGTTCTTCAAACTTGGCATCAGCACTGTACATCACAAAAGAAGCAAAATAACACCTGTCGTGTCGTTGCCATGACAACAGTTATGCCGCTGGTCCTGTTTTAATCGAGACTAAAATTCCCAGATTTCATCCTAAACTAGGATCATCCACTCACAGCAATCTAATGGGGATAGTTAAGGCAATATGGGAACCATCTGTGTGTCGAGGTAGACCCTCTATCCCACTCTAAAAGATTGCAAATGGGGATATTTGGATTTTCACAGAAAGAGACTGGAGCCGAGTGTTGCCATGGCAAAAATATAGTAGGTGTCATTCTGTTTCTTTTGTGATGTACATTTCTGGTGCCAAGTTTGAAGAACACTGCTCCAATATTTCTGGAGATATTCTTGATTGAGCGTTGTACTGTTTTAGTGGAACCACCTATGATGTCTTCACTTTCCTCATTTGCATAATACAAAAATGTACCGGGAAATATCTCTAAAAAGTAAAATGATATTCCCAAAAGGAAAACGCCATTCTTTACTTTGAAAAGCCTTTCAAATAAGCAGCAATTATTTTTTTACTTCATAGGCACTTTAAATGCCTTGGTCAGTACTGTTATTGATGTGAATAAGTTACTTTCAATTGGCTTTACTGTAATTTGATTTCTTGCCTTGAAATTTGATACTGGTTTGTTAGTGTTCCATTCTCATTTGCTGGAAAGATAGAATTTAGAGCACAAAAATAATGCTATTTGAATAAATTACTCTACTGAAAGCTAATCAGATTGCAAGAATCACCAGTGTCTTTAAAATGGATGGAACAAAGCTTGTAACTTTATATTTTACTCTGTTGTTCAGGAAACGATACAAAACTACCAGCAACAATAATGGAGTTCTGAATTACATTTTATTTCAAAATATTGACAAGTACTAATAACACTTCATAAAGAACTGACTGGCATTTTTCAAGTTGACCTTGTGTACTTTAATGTCATTGAAGTTGACAGAAAGTGTACCCAACATTATAATCACACTGAAATAAAACAAAAATTATGCAATATTTAACAATATGTCAAAATCCAGGGTTAATGGTTTAAATTGCAGTGGCACAAAATGTTTCTAAAAATATTGTCTTGCCTTGCAGAGGGTGGGTGGATGGGGTTGATGTCATGCCTCGTGTTTTAAGTGCCCAACATAAACAGTGTTAATTTGTGGTTGGTGCCTCTAATCCTTCCTAGATGATCACAACTTTCATAAATATTTAGTTTTGCATTACAGTAATCCCACCACTATAATAGTAGCTCATAACATTGCTTTCATCACTAACCCAGGTTGGGATCAACTAGGAAGATTAACAAGCAATGAATACATTGACCATGCCAACGAAAAAGTTTAATCCTAAATATCTGTTAGACACAACATGCACCAATTTTGCGATTACTCTTTTTTTTTACTTCAGTGTGTTTAATTAGAGTGAAAAGGGTACACTCTTGCAATGATAAAATAAAGACAGGAGATTATCTCCTTACTATGACATCTAACCAAAAGTAGATGAACTATCTTGAATAAGATTTCTGCTGCATACTAAATACCAATTTTCCATGCAGCAAAATGACAGTTATTTTTTATTATTTTTTTATCAAAACATTTATCAACCTACATGTACTTAGGCAGCCTATTTTAAGCCAATTGAGGATTAAATGGAAAACACATCTGTACAACATTTTGTTCTGTTTTTGTAATTAACCTTCTAATTCAGTGACCTTGGGGAAGAGGGATTTCAATACCACCATAACATGAATCAACTGTGCATCTATTAAGACTAGAAGCTCAACGTTTTTATTGCAATAATCAATTATTGTTAATGGGAGAAGAGTGTAGGCAGATAGGTGATTATCCAGTTGAATGAAACTAAGAGGTCTGAGAGCAGGTGCCAATTTGCTTTAGCATGCTACTAAGCTTGAAGTTTCATCTACATATATCTCAGTTGCAAATACTGGGAAACAAATGTACAAAATGCGTTGAGGTAAGCAATATTTTGATGATGTTAGTTCATGTGCTGTCTCTGAACCTAAAAAGATTATGTCTGCTAATAGCTTGTGGCTTTTTATCATTGACTGATTTAAATGACAAAAGTCCACTGGGCACTGCCCACATACAAAACAACAGAGAAGTAATCAGAGAGAAATCCAGTAACACCTCTGGGGCTGTAGCTAGTTTAAGGCAAACCGAGGCCCTTGCCTCAGTACTTTTTTTTGTTGTTGTTGTTTACGGTCACACAAATTTTTGTTGTTTACAGTCATCATAAATAGTGACCCTAAATACCTAACAAGAGAACTGCTTAAGTCATAATCTTCTAGTAGGTAGGGTAGTGAACTCTATCATTTCATTTCAAGTTCACAACAGAACAGGTATTCCTCAGCACATTGAACTTTGCATAACAGCCCTACCAAAGAAACTAAATGTAAACCTTTAACCTTGCCAAAACTAAAAGGCAGCTGCACTTGAAACATGATCTGTGTATGCTTTAACACCACAATACAACTATAAACACAAGGAGCACAAAGTTTTAACTGTTTCATTACTCAGATATTGCTTTAACCTTTATATTTCATTGCTTAGTTTTCTTCATGAGTTGCTATATGGTTTAATAGCATAGCATTACCCTCTTGGTCTCCATTTACTTGTAGTAAGATAAGATTAAGTTGTAGTAAGAATATTCTCAGGGAAGCCAAGGGGGTATAAAAGATGAATAAAAAGAAATGTTAACGTTAATTTAAAGAGGTGTTAGCAAAATGACTTTCAGTAAAATTAGTAACGAGATATTAACTTACTAACCTTACTTGAAGGTATGCTTTAATGTTTGTGCTAATTAGAATCAAGAAATGATATCGCCATCATATTCCTCCACAGTAATAAGTTCACATACTTAACCCTTTTCTAACTTGTTGCAAAAAATTATGATGCTTTTTATAAGAGAAATTATTAAAGGTCAGACATGGGAAACAGATTCCTATTCTCATTGCTCTGTGGTAATCCTAGATCCCATCTCTCACTGGGGAAAGAAATCTGATATAGACTCTAATGGTTTAACAAATTTTTTTGCCATACTTGCATAACTTGAAGTTATTTTTGCATATTTCAATCTTACAAATTAGCAATGTGTTATGTTACATGAGACCAATGACAGAAAACTGGAAGACACACATATTTTGTCCCTCCAGAACAAAACATACCTGAAGCACAAGATTTATGGGAAGAATTAGCTACAACATGACAGCACAAAGAAATTAAGTTGTTTCGAAGAACAAGTTTATAGTTGTGAAAACTGTTTACCTCATAAAATGTTTTCCTTAATAGAGTTTTTAACAGTAAGCTGTTTTAGATTACTAGCAATTAGCACAACTACGAAGTACAGTTTAATCACTTTACAAGATGTCACTACATCACAAACAGAAAAATTAGTTACTAACACAAGTTTGGGATCACTACTACGAAGGAAAAGGCAATGATCCAGGGTCCAATCTACCACAAGGCATGGTGCCAAGCATGATACTCAAGATCACTATTAGAGAACCAAGTTATTTGCACATAATGATGACATGACAGGATGATCTGTGCAACCATGTATACCTAAATGACAAATACTATTATTTTGCTTGTTATTAGTTATTGTTATTTAATGTTAGACACTAAATATACCTGCTAGTCAACTAGAACACGACCTAAACGCAGTAATCCATCGCTTCTGAAAAATCAGAGGGCGGATGAAGAGCTGTTGGTGTCTCTAAGTCAAACAGTGACAACGGAAAAGGTTCATCACTCTTGAATACAGTAGTAGGGTCATACAAAAACGTGGGTGGAGTCCCTTTGTTGTTGTTATTATGCAGTTCAACATTTGCATGAGGTGAAATATTCTGGGACGATGGTGACAAACTCAAGTCAAGCCAGCTTAAATTAGGCGTCCTTCCAACGCTTGATGTTGGAATTGGTATAGAATTAGATGAGGGATACATTAAGCTTGAATTGTCATCTGTATCAGAAGAGTCCACTTTCATGGGAGACAAAGGGCTCATGAGCAAATGGTCAAAATCAGACAAAGTATTGTTGTCCATTTGAAGAGGAAATTTGTTGCCAACAGGCAATTGGCTCACATCTTCACAACTTCTTGACATCCTTCCTGGTGAGTTCGGGGTCGGCAGAGTGCGAAGGTATCCAAAATTTGGTGACTTGCTCAGTGTCTGAGAGTTCCCAGGAGATAATTGTGAAGATGACATCACTCCAGTAAATGAACTAGTAGTTGTTGGCATTCGAGTGCGGGGCTCTAAAAATTAAAAAGCACAGCAAACCATTATGAATTCTTTATATAGATGTTGACAACCTATAACAGAATTACTACAAGATAATGACACAATTTTTAAACATACCTCCTAGTATTTCAAGTATTTCGTCATGATCAAGTGAACTAAAATTTGTCATGGCCTACAAAAAAACAAACAACAAAAATAACAGTTGAATTTTAAGAAAATGAAGACATGGTAGATAAAAAGAGATAGCAAATGTTTACTTTAGTGACTTGACTCAAAGACAATGACACTGGCTGGTGCAATTCTGTCATATTAAATGAAGCGAGTTTATGCATGAAGATCCAGGTAATATTTAGGTATAAGGCAAGAGTAAAGGCCTGTTTACACAGGTGATTTGTGACGGCAACTCGATGGAATTTGTAGCGCTTACATTGCAACTTGAAAATCGCACATGTAAACCAGGTGCAATTTTCAGTGTGATTTGTCGCCACAATATTGCAGGGGTTTTGAACATGTTTGAAACTTGATGCAACTTTAGCGCAACAAAAATTGCCTGTGTAAAAGGGCCTTAAGGCTTGTAAGACTTACACAAGGCTAGTGTAATTAACTATGGGTGGGCTCAAAACGCAAGCTCAAGTTACTAGGACTAGTGCTGTTCCCAGAGGACCAATGGCAGGCTGAAATTAACTAACTCCAGTTTTACGTGGGCAATAGGTTCAGTAATTATTATTATGCAAACCTTGTGTAATTCCTGAGATAATTCCTTGTCCTGGATTACAGATTCCAGAGGCAAATCCATGTCCTCGTGTTTAGGACTCATGTCATTGGTCACAGTAAAGCCACCACCCATCTGTCCACTCACAGGAATGGTTCTTTGCTGCTTTTGTGACTGTGCAGCCATGTGAGCCTCGTAGCTCGGTGGGGGAGTGGTGAAGGGGATCGAAGGGAATGATGAGGATCGCTTGTGTGTTGAAACTGGGAACTGTGGCTCAGACAATGATCGAGGCTTAGTCTGTGGAACCATTAAGAAGTAATCATCACAATCATCAGACGGTGACCTCTCCGAGTATGACCTCTGCATTTGGTGATTATCGGGCTTTGCACTGCCCTGAAATAGGTTTGTGCTATGTAAAGCTTCCATACTATGGGAAAGATGGTCCATTTGCAATGGTGACAGACTTGACAAATCTGAATGCTGAGAGCCTGGAGATGGATAAGATTCACTTTCACCATCAAACAGTGGATGTTGTTGATCCCAAGACAGAATCTGGCTTTCGACACTGCTAGGATTAGAGTCAATGTGAGGTGAGCGAAAGTCCAGAGTTTGAGCCTCTTCCTTTAAATGAGCCAAAGCCTGATCAACATGATCTACTTGCTGCGGCTTCTGAGACTGCTGGGACAGCAAAAGGGAATGACTCCCTGGTGACATTTGCGAGTGCTGACTTTGTTGTTGTAACATGAATGAAGGCTTTTGGTCCTTTATTTGTTTCTGATCAGGGGACCGACTGAAAGAACAATTACTATCTGTAATACTTTCCTTTTTGACAGCTACAGTCTCACTGCTAACTGGGGTGTCTTGAGGTTTTGGTTGTATGTTCTGTTGTTGCTGGATGTTCAAGTGTTGAAGTTGCAACTGAAGGTTCAAATACTGGAGCTGCTGCAGCTGCTGCTGAACCTCTGGTGGGACACTAAGCTGCTGGAGACTTTGATTATTTGCCAAAATCTGCATCTTCAACTGCTCCACAGTGTTAAAATTTGCATTTTGCAACGGCAATGAATGGGACCGATGTAGTGTTTGATGGCCTGTTTGTGTTGGAAGAACTTGTGCCTGGGACATGCTTGGAGCTGATGTTGTTATTTGTCCTTGTGTAGAGACTACAACAGGTGCAGTGCTTGAGCTTGACACAGCTGGTGTCACAAGAGGTCCAGCCTCCTTCAGTCGCTTAATTAAATCAGTTTTAGAACCAAACACTGGAAGCCCACGCTCTTTCAGAGCTCTTCTCATATCAACAACTCTCATGTCCTCGATTTTGACAGCTTTTTCAGAATCAGCACCATTATTATTCTTGGAACCATTCACTCCAAGTTTAACATTCTCTGGAATGGATGGTAACATACAATGATGTGGGTAGTTCTGGTACAATACCTGCAACTGGAGGTACAGCTGTTGTTGTTGCAACAACAAGCCGTAAGGGGAGTCTGACGGTAAATCAGACTTCTGCACCTCACCATTGGGTGGCCTGTACTCATGATACTTGTACTTCTTAACTTTGGGTTTGGTTGTCTTCTTGCGAGACTTGCCTTCCTTTTTTGATCCTTGTAATGATTGTACTGATGCTGAGAGAGGTGAAGGTGATGTTAGAAGCTGCTGGTTATTTTGCTGTTGAAGAAACATCTGATGTTGCTGCTGTTGTTTTTCCTGTTGTTGCTGTGAATGCTTTCGAGTCTGCGCTTGCAGAGAAGCAAGGGCTTGCACTGTTGATGTGATGCATGTTGATCCTGGTGAGGATGCAATGCTTGGTGGAGAAGCAACTTGGCTTGGTTCTGGTGAAGGAGCTGGTTCTGGCGAGTCAATACTCTCAGGAGAAAAAGAATCAAAGTAATCTGTTGTGTCAGTAAATGGCACTGTTCCCTCTTGTACCACCTGGCTAATTGGAGTTCCAGCTTCCAAAATATTCTCCTTTACTAGTTCCAGAGGCCCAGGTCTAAACAACAATTTGTCATTGAGGTTGTCTTCTAGTTTCTTCCTTTTCAATCTCATCTGTTTGTCAATCAATGAAGGATCCACAGCACCAGGTGTTTCTATGGAAAGCACAACATGACATTATTAAGCCTTAATTCCCAGGTGTGATCAAAATGAATTTTTTCATTACAACATTACAATTTCAAGAGTGCTGAATATGAGAACAATTAAAATGATCAATTAAGTGATGATGTCTTGATCATCGACTAAGCAATTTTGTCTTATACCACCAAGTTCTCAGCACATACATAACCCTTTCAGTGCCAAGGACGTACTTAGAGATTTCACTCTGTCTAACGCCAGACGATTTTACTCATCAAAGGGAAACCCCTTGGCACTGAAGGGGTTAAAAAACTATCTCCCTTAACCCTTTCAGTGCCAAGGACGTACTTATAGATTTTACTCTGTCTAACGCCAGACGATTTTACTCGTCAAAGGGAAACCCCTTGGCACTGAAGGGGTTAAACAGCTATCAGTACAAAGAATTAACATTTTGAACTTGGGACTGAAAGGGTGAATAACTGCAGTAACAAACTTTGTTATTTAACTCCTGAGCTTTCTACATTAGAAATCATGGATTACTTAATTATTTTCCTAAGTTTTCACACATTTTCATTTAGCAGTGCTTATCATTGTAAGGAAAGCTGATAATAGCTGTTTCCACTTGACGTATAAGAGTTCACCAAGAAAAATCAGGTTACAAAGTGATTTTCAGGCTTTAGTTACAAGACAAGAAAATCTGACATTTGAAGACGATCGGTGTCAAAACTAACTGGTCACTGTTAAAAGGTGGCAGTTGAATTGTACAAATTACAGCAAGAGTAAAGTGTATGAATGTGCATGATGTCAAAACAAGAAGTCTTGGTTGCTATCAAGAGGTGACTGTTGAAAGCTTCTCGGAAACCTGTGAACGTCAATTGGTTTATGGTGGTTGAAGAGTGTCGGAAATCCATCGAGATGACAGTGAGTCATTATAAATAAAATAAATAAATAAATGGGAATTTGCAGTGGCATTTCCAAAAAGTGGCTCTTCATCCACTTTTTCCAGATCGAATTAGAATTTAAAAATGTTGATTTTTGAGGAGGGAGGAAAACTGGAGAACCCGGAGAAAAACCCTCGGAGCAGGGATGAGAACCAACAACAAACTCAACCCACATGTGATGTTGGGTCCGGGAATTGAACCCGGGCCACATTGGTGGGAGGCGAGCACTCCCACCACTGCTCCATCCCTGCTACCCCCAAGATAACTTATACAGGTTCTATCAGTTATGGCAACAAAGATACATGTCTTCCACAAGAGACATTTGTACTCTTTCACAAAAAAAACACTGGACAAACAGTGCAGCTTTCCCTGCTTGAGATGAAACTGTAGTCGCTAGCCAGCTAACACATCAAGCATCAGCCCTTCGTCGGAGCGAATCCTATCTGACGAAGCGCTAACACTCGAAACATCAGCTTCCAAATCTCTTTATGGTGGCCAATTCACAATATCAACCCAATTGATAAAACCAAACTATCTTTACTCCCAACGACGCAGCACCACAGTTTCTTTAGAAACTTACCCCCTTTATAGCTAACATCAGCCTAATTCTGATTTCATGCTTTGAAACCTTTCCCACAACTTTTCTTTTTGTGGTAACTGTGGTGCTTTCTTTGACTTGCAAATGGATTACCCCCTTTATAGCTAACACATCAGCCTAATTCTGATCGCATGCTTTGAATCCTTTCCCACAACTTTTCTCTTTGTGGTAACTGTGGTGCTTTCTTTGACTTGCAAATGGACATGAACTTTTGCATTTCTTCGACCACCTATTTAAGCTTACATCAACAATCTACAAATGGAGAACACTCAGAAGAGCTTGTCAACTTCCAAGACACACGCTTGACAACCGTTCATGCACGAAAATCTGTAACACACGTTTTCTCATGGCAACCCATTGACAGCTATCAATTAGAGGTAATTAATGCATAGAAACTTCTCAAGTTTTACTCTGCTCAGAATCAATCTTTTTTCATATAACTTTTTAAATGAAAGATCACAGTAAGATCTGGTGTCTGGTCGTTTCGATACAAAGTTGTTTCGATACAAGTCATTTCGATACACATCTTAAGTCATTTTGATACACATCTTAAGTCAATTCGATACAAACTGAAGTCAATTTAATACAAACTTTACATGCAAGTCGTTTTCATAGGACCTCATAGCAAAAGTAAACTAAGCTTCTTGTGAGAAACCTAAATCAATCCAGAAATATGCATTAGAATAAAATGAAGTCTATCATCATCATACTGATGAGGATCACTAGTTAATCAACTAATTGCCAATTGAAAGTTTCTGTCATTTTATTGTCAACAACTATAATGGCAGATGATGGCCTGCTAGGAGCCAACTTTTCAAACAATAGCTTTGAATTATCTCTGAATTTAAAAAATCACGCGATATATTACAAGAAGAAGTCGTTGACTCCACCTAAAGTTTAGTGCTTTAAATTACAGAATGAACACTCCAGGGGGAAAAAATTGATAGCAAGCTGAAGGGTACACCGTCCGATCTACTGAAACATATTATCTATTGTGACCAGAAGTTGGACAAAAAGGAAGGCTGGATCAAAGAACTTGTTTTATAAATAAAAATACTCAGAAGAAACATCTTTAATTCTACAATATCAAGACAGCTACGCCATCAACAGGTTGAACAAATAAAGGCAAGACTGTTTAACCTCAGAACTGAACACAGAGATTCGCAAGTCTTCGTGTGGTGGGATCAGTTCATCCCAAAATTATACTCTGTAGAATTAATTAGTCTTAATTGGGATTTGGTGGATTGTACAGTACAAATAAAGCTAAAAACAAAACTAGAGACCGGATCTCGACCTAGTTGTTGTTTTGGGGTATTCTGAGATCTTCATTGAACCAATTTAACCAACGAGAAAAAGTGGAAAATTCCATCGATGGAAATGGATACGAGATCTATGACTCAATACCCTTTTTCATCAACGCTGACAAGAGACATGCTAAGACAACACAAAGAGGCGAAATATTGCCTGGATTCGACTTTCTGCGATATACTAAAGGAACCAGCTGTAGGGACAGCAAGTGGGAAGACTAATTATGTTTTCATTCCATCGTAAAATGACATCGTGATTATGAATACAGCATAAAATGAAAAGTATAATATAACGCTGACAATGGAGCAGAGAGTGAGTGGCAAAACCACGGTGTGAAACCGATTACCTCTATTCAAAAACAGCATTTTATGATGTGCCCAGGCTAACTATGTGAAACTTCGAATATCTTTTTTTACCTAGAATGCATTGACTGGGAATGAAAAAAAAAATTATGACGGAATCCTATGTAACACAAATAAACATTTGTTCTAAATAGTTCAAGCGTGTTGGAGTGTATACGTGACGGGCCAAAATTACGTAAAGAATAATTTCATGGTAAAAAGTCCTCAAACTTACTTCATCGAAAGTGACAAACGAAAAGTCAGAGAATACTCCGTGCTAGACCCGCTGATTTAGTCAAAACACCATCATAATTGTTATATCACGCTACAGCTGAGCGAACTCACAAAATGGTAGAATTACATTGAAGCTTACCTTTCAAAATGTGTCTTTGAATCAGCTGAGCTCGGTTAGGTCTTGCTCTTATCTTCTTTTGCAACATATCGCCAGTCTGCGAGCCACAAGAAGATGTAGTAGTTGTGTTTTAATGCCTTATACATTTTATTGACTAATCCCTTTGAATGTAAAAACCAGTTCAAGAACAAACACACAGACATCAAAGTGACAATACTGACCTTCGCTCGTTCGAGTTTCGTCCTTTGAGAAAGAATACCTGGTGCTGCACTGACCGCTAAAACGACAAACAAAAAGTTTTTCTTAGAGGAGAAGTGGAGGTAAGGGCGAATGACAGGCAGGTTAAATACAAACCTGGCATGATTCCCCTGTTTACGAGCTCTTGACGAGGTCGCCTTTGAGAGAGCTTGCGCTCGAGAGCTGCAACGAAACGTTTACGGTTTCAGTACTCATAATCATGAATTTCAGATAAAACTAGCTAGATAGAACATCTAAAATGTAGCATTTACTCGTTATTTCTAGTCCGAGAACAAAGAGAAAGGTCGACGAAAACAAATAGCCTGGAAAAGTGTATCTGTCTCACCGTCTCTGTTACTGAGAAGTTGTTCGTGGCTCATGTACGGCTGCCCTTCCGAGGGTGCCATTCCGCCGACACCGTCAGGTCTTTGGATATTCCAAGACATACTAACGCAGCAGTTTTATGGGGTAAAACCTCGAACTGCTATCAAGACCCGTCTATGTCTTCTGTTTCCTCATAAAAACTCTCCCGGTGAACCCTTGGAAAGGGGCACGGCATGACATTTGCGATCGACGGAGAACCCGGATGGTCAGGTGACGTCAGGGATAAAATCAGAGTGTCAACAATGACTGTCTGCGAACTAAATCCTCGACTGGTGATTGGTTCAATTTGTTTACCCGTAACACAATACAGTGTTACTGCACGTGCAAGCATTAGAAGAAAATTAAAATGCAGCCCCAGGTTCCCTTTCAATAAAATTAGAAATAGCAGTGAGTCAATTTTTTACCATGTCCTTTGTGGAAATTTGTGTTAGTTACAGTGGTCATGTACTGGTATTGAAGGAAATTCATCATTTCCTTTTCAAGCATGGTTTGCTTTCGTTATTATTTAAATAACGAAAGTACCGTATCGCACTATCCTGGTGATCTGTTATTTTTATATCAACCAAGTCCCCTAGTCTTGCCTCACAAATTTATCTACACCCTCCAAAACAACAAAATACAAATCTATACTTGGTCATAGGTTTGCAAGCGAGATTAATTTCCCAGACGGTCACACCTATGTTGGACTTCCTATCTCAACTCTTTGAATTTCATGTGACTTCCTTGGATAGAAACCGTTTGAGATACCGTCCCAGTGGAACTTAATTTATTGTTTTTCATTTAAGTAACAGAGCGAAGAATTCCGATTTTTTCGATCAAGCGTAAACCGTTAACTCATTGTCAGCTTTGCTCCTATAACTCATCGAAAAATTCATAAGCAACATCCTAATTTATTGACTCCTTCACCTTTCATCTCGCGAGACAGTGTCACGACCAAGACACGCATTATTTTCTAGAATAGTGAAGCGCATAACAAAAATTTAGCCTTGTAAACCTACTTTACTTACCTTTTTGCACGTGCATGGTCGTTATAGTCTCACCACAGCCTTCGGACCGGGCTTTTTTCAGTTTCAATGGAATCTACACTAGGACACGAGAGTATAATCGACCTTTAGTAACATAATCCCGGTCCCCGCGTCAGTGATCAGACGATAAGCTGGTCTCCCACATCATGAAATACGATACTACGTACAAGGTAAACCATTTAAAAACCAAATGTCACGCTATCGGATCAATTTGATATCCGTTCAAAACGTATTCCTTTTTGTTTGACAAGGACTGTTATTCAGTCAGAAAACACGAACAAACACGTTACAAAGCTGTTTCGATACCGCTTCGAAATATTATCGGATGTTGGTGCTGAATATCTTTGAAGCAATATTTTTTTTCGGTGAGATTCTGTCACGCCACTTTTAAACCGTGTTATTTTGCATCCAAAAATTTGCTGACGTAGAAACAGAATGTAAAAATAAAACTTTGAGATGATCTCCCTGGATCAAGATGGATCAGAAGGCATTTCTTATACACTGATATATCAATCATTGATTTTTACTTCGCATTCATTTTGATTTCTGAAGATGCGCGCGTGACCACTTTTATTTTCGGAAAACTTCTTTTGAAAGACCTTAATATCGTGTCTCGTGGTCGGCCGATTAGGAAATATTCTGGTTGTTAAAATAACTTACTCAATAACGTGTTCGATATTTAGAGTTAAAAATAACTGTCCACGTAATATCACGACCACCAACTTCCGGCAAAGAAAAAAAAGTTATCATCTACGTCGGCCATGTCAATTGGGACCTTTAGATCGGAGGACGAGGACGACTACGAGTACGAGTTTTCTGTTCTGAGCACGCGCACTTCGAAAAATGTCTAGCCCGAAACCTTATGCGCATGCTCAGTATGGAAAACTCGTACTCGTAGTCGTCCTCGGCTTCCGATCTAAAGGTCCCTAATAATTGGGGCTCCTGTCAAAAAGCAGTTTAAAACCTCTACGCGCGTGCGTATTGGACTTTCCAGCGCTTGTTTTCCTTTCTTCTGCACGTTTCAAATATCATGAACCATATCAAGAGAAAATGAGCATACATTGCCCTAGATCAATCGATCGAAACGCGCCCAGACTGGTTCCGGTGCAATATTTATTTCTGGTAGCACTTTCGTGAACTTAAAACACCGGCGATTGTGATACATTGTCAGCAAAGCGACACGAATAAGATTGGCAAAAACTTGAAACTTATTTTCTTCTGGTGGACTCTTTGAATCTCTGTGTCAATGGATCGTCGCCCAGTATTGGTGATTCCCCTAGTATCATCACACAGCTTCCTTATATTAATATATATTTATTTACTTTATTTATTTCTGTTGCGTCAAAAGGGACCCGCCTACATGGAAACCGACGTAGGTTTACAAATAAAGCTGGGAATCTGTTTACTAGAAAAACATAAATGAGACAGGAGGAAGCAGTGGGAAAGTCAAAATTGGACAAAATGAAATAAAATCGAGAAAATCCTATTAAAACCACGCACCTGCGTACAGTAGGACCCCCGAAAAATCTCCATAAAAAGAAGTTTATAAACTTCTGCTGAGAAATGCTTCTTTTGAAGTTCAATTAACAATGCTTCTAGTTACGAAGCTAAGATTTTATTATTACATGATATTCAAAGCTGGCACTCCTAACAGATCTAAGGAAGTTTGACACAGTAAAACAGAGTCATGTGGGCGGTTTTCGATGATCTCGTGTTAACACGTCACAAAAAGTGAGTCGATTTAGTTTGGCGAACTTGAACAATGCGATAAACTACTTTGTTAACAATTAGTAACTATGACAAATACAAGAGTGAAACATTAAATTCTGAACGAGATGTTTCTTTAAGAAGTACTCTTCGATTCGATAAATTTGCATGTATGGTCAGGTTTTTCTCCCTCATACAAGGTACTCGTGTATCAGAACGTACAAATAAATGCCCATGCTGCTTCAAGTCACGCAACGGTTAATTTCTTGGATGAATTTTGCATCTGAAGTTGTTGGCAATAGTGACGTCAGCCAAAGATTGCCCCATGCTTCATAATTTTCAAGGACGTGAAATGCAGTGAATAAAAAAATCCTGGGAGTGTATTTTGTGTGGGCGGCTAATTCAGCGTCTAAAGAGAACAAAAAAGATTATGCGTTTTTTTCCGAAGTTGAAGTCTAAGGTGAACTTATTTAATTTACACGTAACCATAGAAACTATTTTCGGTGTACGTATTTCAGGAAGTAGAGTATGTTTTTTCCTCGATCTTCCTCCTTCTCAAACGAAAACATCGGCTCAAAGAAAACCTCTGAGATCAGGGTGAGCGTATATTTGAGAGATAGGAGTGCTAAAAAACAAGTATTGACCACCAAACGTGAGAGGAGGCAAGATCGAACGTGTAAAATTCCGTTTATTTTGTAAACAAAAGCGAGACAATGCAGGAGATCGATCAGACCAGAACAATCATAGTTATCACGAGACACTGGGCGTTGTATTGAGACTACAAATTGTAGCGTGACATTCCGGAAGTAAACACAAAACAAAGCACAGCAAAGCAAAATAGAACAAAACGTTCAGTTGCGTCACTGACGAAATTTATTAAGATGTTCTTTTCCTTCGTGCACAATACTGACGTATTTTCGTGTATTTCGATTTTTTTTTCCATTTTTATTTTCCATTAACCACACAAAAGATAAACAAAAAAAATAACGCAATGCACTAGAAATTTATGATAATTTAAAGACGATAACTTAACAATTTTGAAGGTGGTAACGGAGCAACAATGCTGATACTGCTACCCCTCCCCTAATAACTAAAAAGATGATGACCTCATGTATCAGGTGATACTCCGCTTGACGATACAGTCTATGGTTGCTAAAACTGCTTTGCGTGATTAGGCTATTAAAAGATCAGCGAAAGATCTTAAACCAGCAAGAAGCTTTAGGGTTTTATCGTCGGAATCAAAAACAGGTAAAAGGGTAACCAGCCTTCCCAGTTCTGCTGTTTATGTGTCTACTATATATTATCCATCTTAAAAGTCATTAAACATTACGTTGTTGGGCTAAGTATCGGAAAGGTATCCATACAATACGATAAAAAAATAGTATTTAAAAATAGATTTGACAGGACTTACATAGCGCGGTGTATATAATAAGTTAACTATTCAGTCGATTTATTAATTAATTTTGGGCTTTATAGCCCCGGCCAAACGGACTGGCAAGTAGTTGCAAGTCGACGTAACGGACTGCCAAGTTTCCTCGCAAGTACGCGAAAGTCGCAAAAAAAACACACAACATTTTAAGGCAGACTATCCTCTATTTCATTGGCTAATAATAGGTAAATGGACGTCACTCAGCTTGCGTTGACTTGGGCTGGGTGGCCAAACGGTGAAAAACTTGCTTTGACTTGCGTGTAAATTTCATCTCGACCAAAGCGAGCGATGTCATCGCAAGTCAACGCAAGTGCACACAAGGCCTTGCTGCAAGTATACGTAGACGCAAGTTTTCAACTTGCGTCTACTTGCGACTCCGTTTGGCCAGGGCTTTACACACGCAAAGGAAGTTTCAACTTTTTAAAATATTTCAGTTTATTTTAACCAGTTATCGTCACTCCATATTCATTTATTTTAACTGATTTCTTTTCTACTGATATACTAACAAACTAACTGGTGAACTACTGTGGCGTACCACCATAGCCACGCGTAAATTCACATTAAACCAGTATTGTATATTGTATATAGTACTGTATTGTAATAATTGAATGAAAAAAAAGTCTCTCAAAGTAACCCTGTTTTTTTAATCCGATGAGATGGATAAGATAAGAAGCATTTTGTAGGACTTACAGTTACATCATGAGCTAAAATTAAAAGAAAATATGCCACTAGTGCCCATCTCTCGCTCTGTTTGACCGCTTGGCAGTGCATGGGAGTTCCGAAATGTGTTGACGATGAACGTCGCGCGGAGAGCCGAAGAGAGCGCGGAAAACAAGAAAGTTTTATTTTACGGGGATCTGTTATGATCGAAGCTAAATGCATTAAATGGGATTGTCTTAATTATCATGCTAAAATGCTAATTCATTAGTATAATGAGAGAATAAATAATTTATCTGAGATGGGTTGCCTGTGGTGTGACATGACTTCCGTAGTTTCGCAGAAGACGCTTACTTGGGCTGCCGAACGCAATGAATTATCAAATGGAAACGTTAAAATCCTGAAAACGAACTGTTCGTCTTTGATTAAGTTTTGCGTCTACGATTCGGTCAGCAAAGGTGGGTGAAAATATTTTCATACTTCTACAGTAATCAGTGTCAAAGGTATTTCAGAGGTGTGCGTAAATGTGTTTGAGATTATTTGAATTTGCTACACTCCAAACGTAACAAATAATGCTATTATCGATCGAATCTTGCTTCGGACGTATCTTGACTCTAGATCGGTTTTCTTGACTGAAAAACATGATCAGTACACTTGGTGCTGCGGGTAGCTATAAAGCTGTTAGCGGATCTCTGTATTGCAGGGTAATGTAGTGAATCGAAGTTCCAAGAATAATGTTGTACCCCTGCGGTGAGTGGAATGATCATCTTTCATTTTCTGATAAACTAGCAAGAAGAGAGAAAGCACTGAGAGTCTTGGTATTCGCAACATAACCAGAAGGAAAAAAATAAGTACATGTAAACATTCTTGTTTTTCAGCAATTTCGGTTTAAGGAGAAAGATAAAGCAAACAGCGGTTACAAACTTGACAGTCATAACAAATAAAAGTCACGGTCGCAACATATCAAATGGGACCATTTCGAGATCCTAGCAAGTGTATGGTCAATGTAAATTAAGGAAACACTGTTAATACGGGACTTAAAACCCGCCCTAAATGAAAACGTCGATAGTGAAAAACTCTTTATCAATTCGCGCCGGATATAGGTTATTTTGTTCATTGTTGTCTAGCTAGTTAACAATAACTAAAGTAACCTCGCTTTGCAAACGAAACGTCAAGGTGACCTAATATATCATGCGAAACTTATTTGTTATGTTTGCATACAACCGCTGTTCGTTTCTTTCTCCATAAGTAACCTTGCTCATTATGGCCGAAAATGATTATAAGAATACCGGCACTATTTCTTCGAATTCAAAGCTTACATTGGGGCCATTTATGCAAGAAAAATAACGTAAGATGCGAGCTGGACTGCGAGAAGTTATACGACAAATGTGGATCCCGGGGGTACTCCCTTACAAGGGCTTAATAGGGACGTGCGGCCAGCCAGGGTTTTTTTTTCAGGATTTTTGTCTTAATCAGGGTATCGATTTATCAATTTTTGTCTTAAATGGGATATCTTTTCTTGGACGATAAACAGCAAAATTTTTACAAGCTCTTGTA
>JAHPZR010047471.1:0-30402 GCA_019787425.1 Platygyra sinensis | reverse complement strand
CGTCATTTGCGCCCTTTGTAGTTGAACACGGAGATTCTTCCAACCTCTGGTAAGCAATTCATCCATAACTTTTCTCAGGCAGCCAAACTCAAAGTGTTGTGCTTTTCGGCTACGTCCTGTAAGCAGACCACCATAAGTCAACAACGTTGTAACATAGTTGCGTTTGTAGAACGCAGTCATAACGTGAAATTGGTCCTGAAATTGTTGTAAAATTGGTCCTGAAAAGCCCCAAGGGGAGTGTCTTATTACGTCCAATTACAATTACAAGAAATGTTAAGAAATTAAAATAATGCGGTCGAGTTTTATGGGACCTTGCATCGAAGTTACGACACCGATTTGCCCCCCCCGCAGCAGAAGCGAAACGAATGACATCATCGCCAAACTATGTGCTGTACATTTCTTTGGAATGCGGGGTCTTTGAATGTGGTAATTTACCATCAAAAGTCCTTTTTCTCACTGGAAATTCTTCTCGGGGCAGATATAATTTTACATTCGTTTGAAAAACCTTTCCTGAGTATTTTTTCTGTCGGGGTAAATAAAAATCTCAGATTACAAAATCACGCTGAACCCGCGCGTTGCAAAAAATCTCTTTAAAAAAAATGACTTCAAACAGGAGCCATAATCCGATTATGGCTCCTGCTTCAAAGCGATTTATCACTTTCGCGTTAATAGCTACCACACATCGGCAGAAGTAAAATCTATTTCTTAACAATCCAGCTTCATCATGTGAAAATTTCAGCAAAATCGAACAAAACAAGTTTAAATTATTCAGAATTTGTAATTGATACCTCGCTCAAGTGCTTGTCATGTTGCCCGTATCAACCGAAAAACCTGAACATAACACGAAGCAACGTTTTGGTCCAAGAAATCCAGAATTATCGCCTGAAAGCTGCAAATTAATTGAATGGGAACATCTACAGTTTATATTGTTGTTACGTTTTGTTAGTGGTACAGTGGCACCCCGCTATAACGAATGTCACTGGCGGTACCGAAAAAGTGTTCTTTATAGCGGGGTACATAGATAGATAGATAGATAGATAGATGGATAGATAATCTTTATTTAAACACGATCAATTCATTAGCCCATAAAAATACACATCACATACGTTAAAATATTTAAAATTCAAACTGTATACTATAACACTAAAGGCTGTTTTTCGTGAATGCCGTGTGTTAAACTTGAATGTCATTGATCTTACGTTTAAATACCCCCAGAGACTCTGTGTTCCTTATATCACATGGTGGACTGTTCCATAATGTGGCGCCATTGTAGCTCAAAGCTCTTTTGATAATAATTAGTGCGCGGTAATGGAACATTGAGCTTATTTTCCGAGTCTCTGAAGTCATAAGCAGAGTCACGCCACGTAAACTTTGAATTAAGGCCATTCCCCAGTATCTCATTGCGCATCCCTACTGCGCATAATTTTACGCGTGATTAGCGCGCGCGCATTAGAAAATGGCGGCTTTTTCTTTACGTCTGAACCTTGCCAAAGAAGTAAATCGTCATTTTCTCGAAAACGACTACGGTGACCTATCATTTTTTCTGTTGTTTTGAACTGAGTAGTAAATTTCTCTATGTAAAATAAATATGGGCCAATTCTCAGTGTTACGCAAAAAACAATCGTCAGAAACGTGAATTTAGCAAGCAATCGTGACTATTTCAAAATTTAAGCTTCTATAATATAAACAATCAATTGGCAAAGTTTGAGAAAAATCTCAGTGTGGGTTCTATTTCAGTGGAATGACCTTAAGATACTCTGGAGCTAGCCCGTGCAGACATTTAAACATCATGGTGGCTTTATGAATTTCCTGCTGGCGTGCAAGATTTTTCCACCCTAAAAAATCAACTAGCTCAGTTGCATCAGCATCATAGTTAGAAAATGTCAACACACGGGCTGCTCTATTCTGCAATTTCTGAAGTTTGTCTCGTGGCGTTATCCGACAGTTATCCCAAACAATGTCATAGTAATCAAAGTGAGGTTTCACTAAAGCTTGGTAAATGAGATGTAAGGTTGATGCCGGGATCAGGCTCGCAACTCGTTTTAGGGCCCCGATACAAGAGGCGATCTTTTTCGTCAATTTTTCGATGTGACAATACCAATGGAGTTAATCGTTTATAATTACACCACGTTATAGCGAAGACACCGTTATAACGAAATATCTGTCGGTTAACAACAAAAGTATTCGTTATAGCGGGGTAACCAAGCTGAACCAAGCTGAACAATGGAATATACACCACGCAAAACAGTCTACAGACTTGCGAGTGAAAAGCTACATTAAATAAAGCAAAGCTTTGAAGGTCAAAATTTCTCCTATCTTGACCAATAGAAGTAGTGTTTGGCTCATCAACCATTTGTATCATCATGTCCTTTTTTACTGACTGCGAGCGACAGGATGGCGGGGCGGGGTAAATTGTGCGTTGGGACCGTCAAAATCAATTCGTTATAGCGGGCTTTGTTTCCACATATTTTACTGTAATTCTGCCGGGCTTTCAAATGTTGTTCGTTATAACGGGGTCTTCGTTATAGCGGGGTTCGTTATAGTGGGGTGCCACTGTAGCTTGTTTTCTTGAAAGGAAAAGAGATATGAATATAGACTTGTTTCGGTGTCACGTTACGTTACGTAATCAAATCACGGGCAGAACTCTTATCTTGTGATCACAAGACGCTCCTGCCTTTCGAAAAAAACAATTCTCAGTCACTGTGATATCGTCATTTGCGCCCTTTGTAGTTGAACACGGAGATTCTTCCAACCTCTGGTAAGCAATTCATCCATAACTTTTCTCAGGCAGCCAAACTCAAAGTGTTGTGCTTTTCGGCTACGTCCTGTAAGCAGACCACCATAAGTCAACAACGTTGTAACATAGTTGCGTTTGTAGAACGCAGTCATAACGTGAAATTGGTCCTGAAATTGTTGTAAAATTGGTCCTGAAAAGCCCCAAGGGGAGTGTCTTATTACGTCCAATTACAATTACAAGAAATGTTAAGAAATTACAATAATGCGGTCGAGTTTTATGGGACCTTGCATCGAAGTTACGACACCGATTTGAAAGATTTTGTCCCAATGTTTGAGCAAATATACATTTTACCGATGCCGACGGCCATTTCGTTGCCTTGCACACTGATTAGCTAGGACGGATGTAACGCCGATTTTCTGTCACGCTTTCAAGTCACCATGACTTTAATACTGGTAGGCAGGGGAGGGGGGGAGGGTGGGGATGGATAGAAAAAAATAGCACTTTTACACGAACGCACTCATAATCTAGGATTACGTCTAGAAGAGTTATATTTCATCAGTGGATCTCTGAGGCGGTGAAATACATAAACAATAAAGCTGATTGTTCTGCGCGGGACAAAAAACAATAGAATATCAAACACTATTCTAATTATATAGCAACTACGAACGATTACATTAGTGTATTTGAAGATCAGGCATTTTACATGAACGCTTTTAAATCACGCTATAAATTACTGGTGGCAAAGCTGAAAAGTAATGCTGATATTAGATAGGGGTTGATTGCTTCCGTGTCTATTTATTTTTAGTGTAAGATTACGAGACACTCCAAATCTGATTGAAAGACGTTTCCAGAGGTAACTTGGAAGTAATTTGGAAAGGTTTTCTCTGCTTCTTCCTGTCCAGCAAGAATACTGACAGAAGATGAAGTCAAATAAAGTGATGGATGGAAGTCCTGCGCCAAGAGCGGATGCCTGGGCTTCAGGGAATGCAAACGTAGGACGCCGCGATGACAATTGCCCCAGCTTTTCTTGGGAGTGTCTGGGATTCTTCTGTGGGTGTTTAGAGTGTTTCAGCACATGTCTGTCCATATGTGCCTGCGATCCGTAATAAAGAATGAGTGCTGGAATCGACGCATATCGTGTTCAAATGTTAACATGGCATGAACTTCAAAAACCGGTCGAATTGACTGTATAAACAGGCTCATTATTTTACGATGAAACTTATTCGCTTGTTGTAATACCGTAGCCTAGGTCATTTTATACCTAAAATCCTCCCTGGTTGGGTTTCATTTGGAATAGAGTAACCCACTTTACTCGCATGGGTGGGTCAGCCTTTTTCCACGTTATCCTTGTACGTGTTGCAAAGTTGAGCATTGCGTGGCAAAGCCAGACAAACAATTTTAAAAAAGGCTTTGATTCCCTAGCTGACTCTCAACCTCTAAAAACCAACCTTTTTCATCAACAACCGGGGTTTTACAGAAAGTTATTTCATTGACAAAGTCCATGCCAGTCTGATTGAAGACTGCGTTGCGTGACAGCGTCAGTTTCCGTAGACTCACAAGTTTAATAGGACTAAAAAATTTACATCAGCTTTCATATTGTCACATTGACTTGTAATGTTTAAGCGCAAAAGCTAAGTTGTAAAAGTATATTTTTTACGAACATTATTCTAAGGAGGAAGCTCAAATATAACTGAGTAAACATTTGCAATCGCGTGCTCGTTCATCGCGTGAACAAACTCCGTGCGACTAATTCGAGTATTTCCCCTGGCCTGATTAACTAAGTATACACAGTATTTACATTTCCGTTCCCTGGTTTAGGTTCACTCTTATGGATCTTTCCTTCAGAGTACTCTTCCACTGATTCCAAATAATATTCGACCGGATACTACTGACCTTTTCTGTCGCAATTGGAACAAAATCCACAAATGCAATCAAATACAGCCCGGGGATTTAATAAAGCTGTTTCCACATTTAACATCCCAAAGCCTACGCGATCGTGTTCGTGAACATATAAAATAAAAAGTTCATCGTGAGCCCGAACGAACGTTTAAATAACATCATACTGGAAAGGACTATTGAATACTAGTTACTGCCCCAGCGAGTGAGCCTGAAGCGAACGAGCGAGGCAGCTCTCTAATCAGCAGGCCCGGGTTGTTCAAAGGACGGATAACGCTATCCACCGGATAAATCACTATCCAGCGGATAGCGTGGTTTGTTTTGTTAACATTTATCCACTGGATAGCGATTTATCCGCTGGATAGTGTTAACCAGCCTTTGAACAACCGGGGCCAGAAGATTACATTATAGGGGCTTGCTTACCAAACGCAAGGAATTGTGGTTATGCGCGAACGGAAATATTTTAGGATGCGCAGTGATATGGCGCAAGGAATTGTGGTTATGCGCCAATGGATGATTTAGGATGCGCAGTGAACCATGTGCTTGCTTGTTTGTTAAAGTAGTGTTAAATTGTGGTGTGTAAATTGTATGCATCAACTTCATGCATCACGACGAAGTGATGGCGAGGTGTGACAACAGTTACCGGTCCAAAGATTACCGATTACCAATAATCTAATAACTGAACCACAAGCCGAAGAGACTGAAATTCGTTCTACCTTGTTTAGTTGTGTCACAGGGAGCAGAGGAGTTCTATTTGACCGTATTTCTAGTTAAATTCACCGCACAATTGTAGCGCGAATCGATCTGTTGTTAATTCAAATCGCGTCGGTTGAAATCCTATCCGCTTAAATGGTCGGCGCCCGAAGGGCGACGATTCCGGAAAGCGAAGCTTTCCGTACGAGGCACGAAGTGCCGAGAGTAAAAAAAGAGACAAGGGATGAAACTAGCACCACGTGACTCGTTGGATGTGGACCGGAGGATACCGGTGACGGAAATACGTCATCAGCTATTTGATCTGTACCGCGTGCTGAGAGCGATGGCGTGTGAAAAAAACCGTTACTAATTCAAAACTCAAAAGACAGCTGATCGTTGTGTTATCATCCTGTATTATGTTGGAGTTAAACCGTTGCAGCAGCTATATCCTCGATGATCGTAAAACAAACCGAAAAACTCACCAATTTCTGTAGAGCGATTTGTTTTCCACTTTCAATTTTTTACAGCTACTCCCATCTTCTTCTTGATGCCGTTTTTCTCGAAGCGAGTTATCCATAGTTCGGCGTTCGCGAAAGAAGGGTTAAATGAGACTGAAACAGGATGATAACACAACAATGAAAGAAGTTAAAAACACAACGCTCAGCTGTTTTGAGTTTTGAATTAGTAACCGTTTGTGTTGCAAAGGAAAAACGTGAAAATGTCTGACTGATGGCGAACTGTTTCCATTTCACTCACAGGAGAGCAAAAGTGTTGCCTTAATTTACATTTTCTTATCTGGAGAAAAAAAAGTTGCTTTTCCACGAGATATGTCCAGGATTGAACGCTAATGACATTCAAATTCCTTATGACAAGCATCACAGTGTCCTCATTGGTAAAAAGTCACCTAAACACACAAAATTTAGTCAAATATGAAGTAGTATGAAAATTCCAAATAACCCAGTCGAATATGAAGTACTAATACATCAATCAATTCCAGCGGTGCACATCCCCCCCGGGCGACCGTGGGGCATTACTCACGTTGTCAGTCCCGGGGGTGGGGCATTAGCAAATTTTATCGTGGCCCGGGGGCTGCGCATTAGCATACCCAGGGCGACCCCCGGGAATTTGACACACGTGTTTTCGAAAGATGGATGAGTTTATCAGAAGGACGAGGCCTTTGTCAAAGACTGGCTTGTCCGTCAGGGACTAGAAAAACCTGTCGATGTTTTGATGGTATGTTTTATCAATTTTAGATATTTCTTCATTACTTGTAAGCATATAAACATAAGCGACAAGGTGAACTATATTTTGTTTATCACAAAACAATCACTGACGTGAACACTGCGTGAACGACTATTTTGCATTTGGCATTCAAAACTAGCCTAAAAATTTTTAAATTCATGAAAGTGGAATTAAAATACTGAAGGTTTGCGAATTCAAATGATACGATCTTCAACACAGATCTTGCGAGCTTAAAATGCGATGCATTATTTAAAATGCCTTGATTCTTACAGCGACAAGATGAAAAAAAATAAAAAAAAAGTTATAAAAATTTTGTTAAAAACAAAATGTAAAGTAATAAATATAATCAGAATAAAATAGCATGTACTGTTGTCCTTGAAGTCTTTAATACCATTGCATTAAAATACTGAACAGTTGACCGTTTTATTCACTGGTTAATAAAAAACTGCAGAAGTGTTAGAAGTCTTGGAAGGGGACGACCCGAGGGCAGGGCATTTGCTCTCTTTCTTCGTCCCCACCCCGGGGCATTTAGACAGCTTATGTGTCCCCACCCCTGGGAATTAGCCCATTTTAAAAAAAAAAATGCTAATGCCGGGGCTTAGCCCGGGGGGCGGATGGGCACTGCTGGAATTGACTGATGCATATAAATTAAACAATACTTGCGTTCATCCTGGACATAAGTGCCTTTGACTACATGTAAGATTCTTCACGTACACAAAAAGGTCTTGTTATATAGCTGGCGTTTTCCCCGCTTCAGCGCGCCCATTCATTGGCTAGTTTATGGTCACATGATATCTAACAATGAAAGTGTTTCCCGCCAATTGTCAAGAGCGGGCAACATTGCGAAAACTATGACGTCAAATGGGAAACAATTCACTGTTACCCGCGAAATGTTGACCGCAGTTGCACGTGATCAGAGGTGACCTGATGTTGTCGCTGACCAATTGTTTTTATTTTATTTTGCTATATAACAAAGGTAGTATCCCACCCCAAATGACCGCTTTGCATCCTTTTAATTCCTGAAAGCTTAATAAATGAAGATTAGCATATCGTATTTATTGAAAGAAAAAAGATAAATGCCTTAAAAATATAGCGATCGTTTTGCAAAAGTACATGACTTGCAATATCCAATTCCTATGCTGTTGTAAGTGATCAAAAGGAAGAGACAAACATCGCGCCGAGTTCTTACACCTTTGTCTTAAAAACCGTGTCGGCGAATTTTGATATCTTGCCTGGTTTGTTTTTTACGCCCGGTTAAACTTTGAGGTTCGAAAAAATATCGCTCCTGTTCCTTCATTTGTTTATAACTCTAGAAAGAACGAGAAAAAACCAAAAACGCCGACATGGTTTTTGAGCTACATTATATAGGAACATTCTCCCCAAATTCGAGCTAAAACGGTTGAAAATTTGCTGCACGCGAACTTAAAAAAGTGCGCCCAATTCCTTGAAAATATTGTTTTGAGAAAAAGAGCAAAACAGTTTCAGAGACGTTCTTCCGGTTGAACGACAAGGCGTGAAAGTAATTACCTGCGGTTTACAAACAAACGGCTCAACTTACTTCATAACAATAGCGCTCAAATGCTAACGAGACAAGATGTCAAATACTGTTCTGCGCGGGAATTTGACTCTACATTTCAGTTCTACAAGGCATCGCTGTTGGTCGCTCGCTCCGAAGGTAAGTTGCTACTGTAGAATTGGAAGTGTTTCATCCCAGTTTCCGGAGTTTTCATTCCTCTGATTGGTAATTTGTATTATGAATAGGCCAAAACAACGTTAGAAATGCCTAAAGAAACGAAAAGGGGAAAAGGTAACCGGTACAAATATCACCAGGAATAAGAGGCGAAGCTGAACTCGTAAGGAAGGGAATCACGCAACTACAATTGACTCCAATGAAACAGAAACTCCCAAGGCAGTAATGCTTCCCGAGATGCAAGCAGCTGGGTAAGAATGGTAATAAACTGGATAGGAAACAATACAATTGCTTTCTGGTCTAAAGGATCAGAACTGATGAATAGAGCCACAAAATTTACCGCCACACAATTGCCCGGCACAACTTCTTCGAACTTGTGCGGCGTATAATGAGACCCTTTGTCGCTAGCGGCAAGTTCCTCAGCCCAGTCCGTGTCGATGTCAAAACGATTTCCTGTTTTTCTGCTCACCTTGGCACGAAAGGGCAGCTCGATCGCTTTCGCATTTTTCTTGAAGACATGGCAATAGCACGAAAATATTGTTGCATGGTCTGGCCGCGACAAAATCGCGTGTTGAAACAATCATGGTATGTAAGATAATAATGATGTGTTGACAGATTGTTACATTGTACAATTAGTGAAGAAAACACTATTTTGCCCATAACTTCCCGTAGAAACAATATTTTTTCGAAATTTCTATTTTAAAACAAAGATAGGAACAAGGTCTATCTTGCTATCGTAAAATATTTTTTTTCCCAAAAATGGTCACATTTGGGGTGGGATGCTACCTTTTCGTCTCGGGAAACATTGAGATTCTCGGGAAACAAAATTCACTGTTCCCCTCGGGACCAGTCATTTTTTAAATGGTGTATTTCGTGGACTGGACTGGACAGAGAGAAACAGAAACATCTAAACAGGAACATGACTATCATATGGTGTCATGATCTTACAGATCACAGTCACCGTAGACCATAACAGCAAGCCTTTCGAAAAATTATTTGCTGGTGCTCAGTCATCTTCTTTTCGTCACAACCCTGATTTTCATCAAAGTCCAACGAACTATGCATCACTGAAATGCTTATTGTTTGCAAACTACAGAAATGTATATTTCAATGCTGTGAATGACCCCAAGGAACTTGAGAAAAGGAAGATTTTTACGTGCAATTTAAAGCAAAAAAATTAGCTTTGATACTAAAGTAAAAAATATCTAGGTGTAATTTTAATGAGGGATTTTGCGAAAGTTGAAAATGCAGAGTTCCGACAACCATCTAAAGTTTCGCAATCTAAATTGTGAAAAAATTTTTTATCCTGAGATCCGACATTCATATTAATGGACCCATTGAGATTTAGCAATCATAAAAATTTGAGTTCAAAAGCGTAAACCCTTCTTAAGAGATCATTTCTTAAAGCAATTTAACTCGTTTTGAGAAAACAAGCTTTGAACTTACAGGGAGAAATGCAACTTCAACACCTTAAGATTCAAATTCAAGTTTTATCAAAAGGTCCAAATTTGTACACAATCATAGGGAACCCAACCCCCTCCCTTTTTAACTCATTCGTGCGCGCATGCGCAAGAATGAGTTATAGCGATGTTGGGCTTCATCCGGGAATTTGCGTGGACTTTTTAATCGGCGTGGACGGAAATTAAATGTTTATTAATTTATGCAGAAGTTAACCGGAAGTAAAGGTGGGGAGAAAACAAGGCAATGCGCGCCGGGGGTTCGAACCTCGGCCTTACTTCGGTGGCTGGATTTCAAGGCAAACTTGCTATCCACTTGGCCATCTCAACATTCCTGCGTTGAGAGGCGTTAAGAAACGATATTTATAGTTGGGGTGTTACCGCTGGCCATATATGAGAACAACATCAGCCTGAACCCCCACAACACATGTTCTTGTATGTGGGTTTTTACTGTATCGCAGAAATTTGCGCTCACGGTCAAACTCATAATAACAACATATCGTCCATAACATAACATAACATAACATAACATGGCTTTATTTAACCTCGAATTTAAGGTCCATACATACATAAACGTTTAGATCGACAATCAAGTCGCACACACGGTGGAACAAAGGTCTAATTTACTTATTCGTTAGCGCAGTTATACTAAGGCTGGACTTTTGCCAGCCGTGAAGTGAATTAAATGAGCATTATCAGAGCACTGCATGAGCGTTGTATGTGCACTGAAACATAAGATTTACGTGTAGTGAGTGATAATAAAGTCAGCGTACAATTCATTTGCAGTTTATCGTTTTATACGAACTTTTCACAATGAGCTGTTTTCTATTTTCTGTCAAAGAAAGACTGTTTGTGATTAATTAATCGATAATGGTTTTGTCAGTAGTATAAGCAATACAAAATGTTATTGATAACAGGTATACTGGAAGGTTAAAACAACAAATTAATTTCCGGTGAGGTAATTAGCGTTGCAGAAGGTCTTTTTTAATTTCAGAGAGAAACGATAACAATCTGCTGTTTTCACGTTTGCGTAAGTTGTTGTGGTAGGTGAAACATGTCCTTTGCGGCGTTCCTTTACAATTTGTAGGATCAGCGGGCTGCCTTTAATTTCATCTTTTTATAAAAGGGAAGATTTTGAGTGGGGATTGTGCTTTTAATGTCCGCTTTTAATCGAAGATTTAGCGGTGGAGTTTGGTTCATTCAGGATAAATTTGCTTTCACGGGCAACCTCGTAATAAAAACCGGTCATACGGCCGGGTCATATGGTCAGTACAAAATGCAGACTGCAGACCGAGTACAAAATTCAGACTTAAGATACAAGATGCAGACTGCAGAACGAGTACAAGATGCAGACTAGGTTCAAAATGCAGACTGACAGGAAAAACTGCTTTTTTTTTCGTTAGAAACGTGGTAACATTTGATTACATAAGTTACCTATTGTCACGTAGTAACCTTCCAGGTTACTTCACACTTAGCCGTTTACTAAGGTAAAAACCCTTAACTATGGTATAAAAAAGGTAAGGGGTAGACCATTTGATTTTTGATGGGGGGGGTTGCAGGATTTTTAGGTTGCTAGATATTTTTTTTTATTCTTCCAGCCCTGCAGGATTTTTTGTTTAATCTCCATGTCCTTGCACGATATTTTTTTAATGGAAATTTAATACACAAATTTTGAAGTACGCTAGTTAACTCGACCATCACCAGCCACTCAAAATTCACCCTATTAAAAACTATCTTAACACGCAGTGCCCTTTGAAGCTGACATCTTTCTTTCAAAGCAATAAAGAGTTTCATCTTTATTCAGTGTACAAAGAAATGCATCTCCACAAACCTGCGGCTTGTTGATATCCCTGTCAGGTTAGTGGATGTTAACCCTTTCACCACCAGTGGCCTCTTATAGATTTTACTCTGTCTAACGCCAGACGATTTTACTCGTCAAAGGGAGACCCTTGGTGGTGAAAGGGTTAAAAGACTATCTCCCTTAACCCTTTCACCACCAGTGGCCTCTTATAGATTTTACTCTGTCTAACGCCAGACGATTTTACTCGTCAAAGGGAGACCCTTGGTGGTGAAAGGGTTAATGCATCACTTGCCCATTGGATCACTTGCCCAGTGGGCAAGTGAACGTTTTTTCTTTCTAATGACGTAATGCTACTGAGAAACGCCTTCAGACTTGCGTGAAATGGTTCCATCTTGTCCAAAGGGCGAGCTGGAAAATCCATCTTATTTGCACCCTGTTTATTGCTTTCAAAGCAAGAGAGGGGGACTTCAAAGAAGGAGACATTGAACAGTAGTCTGGCTTCTCAAAATACGCATTTAGTATTTGTAGTTATCTAGAGTTTCAAAAAACAACAGGGTTCAAGAAATGGGGACCTCACTGTAGATTTTACCAGTTAAGACGACGTTTTGAGTGGACGTAGAATCAGCTGGAGGGGGTATAATGCTCAATTCTTATTGATGGATAAAAATAGACGGTTTCTGCCAGCTTGTGCTGTATTAAAGACATTGTTAAATAAACATTTTTGTTACCACCCCTGGGGCCCGTTTCTCGAAAGTCCCGGTAACTTAACAGGCCCGAAATCATATTTTGAAATCAAAGCCTGAAGAAGAGTAGGGTGTGTTCTGACCTCTAATGAAGTCCATTTTGTTTCTTTAGCTCATAACTTTACTGTATAATTTTCAAACCTTTTGAAACTCTCATCTGGAATGGAAAACAAAACATCTTAACGGACCCGGTAATTACCGGGAGCTTCGAGAAACAGGCCCCTGGTTACTACACCTCAGTTGTCAATAGGTGAAAAAAACAGATTGGTAGTTGACCCCTTTGAATCGTCTTTTATATAGGTACATGATCTATAAAATTACAATATTTCAATGCCTAAATAAATAAACCAATCACGTTTTTATTTATGTGCTACAGACTGTTTACTAGTCGTTTTCTTGGCTTGAACATGGGCGATGAACACAAAAGTATGTTTTATAGAACTATGCTAAAACACGGATTACCCAGAGGAAAAAAAAAAAAATAAAAGCGTTTTGATTTATTTAATCGTCTTTTGTACTCGTACACAGATCCAGAGCATCAGTTTCACATGTTTGTATATTTTGAACGCTACACCAATTCAATGTAGCCTGCTTTTACTTTTGTTTGTTCCATTTCCTTCTCTATAAAGTAAATCTTATTTTCTTACAAAAAATACCTGCACGTGACAACTGTTACGGTGGGAATATGAATGCATGAATATCTTTGAATCATAATATCCTTCTAGATCAGAGGGTTCACTTTAATGGGAAATGTAATAGGTAGATCACGCGTCACGCGCTTTCAAAATACCAAATCACAGATCAAAAATTGTGATGCCCAGACCTGTGTCATGTGACTCACAGCTACTTTTGGGGCCGTCACGTATCACGCAAAAATCTTTTGCCACGCCCTGGTTACGGCTGCTCGATATTTTTTTCCTTCTTAAGAATTCTGCATGATATTTTTTTTTAACCAGAAGCACATGGTCGATATTTTTTAGGGGATTTTCACAACCCCCCCATCAAAAATCAAATGGTCCACCCCTAAACAAAGTTCACCACGGTAAAACGCATTAGCTGACTTTTACACTTTCCAGATGGTTCCTTGTCACAAGAGTGCTACTCAAATTTCGAGTTAATGACAGACATGAGTTTCTTCGCGTGAGTTTAATTAATTGTTCGTGACTGCGCCATGGATCGTGAACCTGTTGTAGCTTCGATTGTGGTTCTTTTATTTTGTCATGGCCTAAAAACGGAAAATTGCTGTTTTTAAATTAGTGTTCGTCGATTTCTGAATGAACATATTCATTCCTCTTATTCACGAAATTATAGCTTTACTTCAAACGAATAAATTGAAATTTACTTTCCGAGAACTGCGCGAAAAGTTGTCGGACATGGCAAAGAACGTTCCAAAAGTCGCAAAATTCCACTAGCTGATAGTCAAAAGATTGGGCGTGAAGGAGATCGAAAGCACATGTATATAGCGGGCGCACGCAAATTCAGCTAAGTCACGAAATGCTTCTCAAAATTCATGACAAGATGTCACCTAATTAAACAAAGTTTAGATAAACGCGCGATAAACCATGCTTTTTGAGATTGTTTTACTATAGTAAACTTTGCTTTCATCCTACCGCCGTTACTAACGCAACAGACTAGACTCCCGTTTACCATGGTGAAGTGAAAAAAGCCGGTCACATTGAAAAACCCATTTACCATGGTAAACTTTCGTTTACTATGGTAAAAAAAAGCTCAAGTGTGACCTCAACCAGTGCCATCTCCAATGTGTTATACGTAGATCAAATTGCAATACTAGAGTTTCCATTTTATACAATACAGAGATCTCGCGCTTAAGTCCGAAAACCCCTTGAAAGCTTAAAACGGTGTAAGAATGAATTGTATGAATTCTTTTTCATATCGTTTAAAGTGCACGTTTCAAGATTTAAAAAAAGCTGAGTGCATTCCCCAAGAATGCGACGATTGTGAGGTGATTGCGTGACAATTGGGTCACAATAGGTACAAGTTATAAAATCGAATGCTGACACGTTTCGGACGTAAAAAAAAAACAGTTTTTCTTGTCAGTCTCCATTTTGAACTCAGTCTGCAGTCTGCATTTGTACTCCAGACTTATTTATTATACGGTAACAAATATGACAACTGGCTAACAAACACTTTACTGTTTCTCATAAACGAACAACAGCAAGTAAACCCACGAAGGCCCGGCTTCCTTTTCTCTTACAACACTATCTTTATTGCAACACTTAGGTCCACTTAATGCCTCTGAGTAGCTACCTTTGCTCTTAACCTGAAGAATGCCTGTAAACGCATCGTCATCATGACTTTGTAAAACTTTACTGCCCTCACTTTCTCATAAATTCACTAATTCGACACGAATGAGTTGGCTCATAAGAGCCCTTTGATTTTTTAAGGTGACGGCTCCTAACGTGACACCTTTCGTGACGGACTGAGTAAGCGACGGAAAAAAAGTATGGAAAACAGAAATATGTTAGAAAAGTGTTTTTGGCTGGCTGTCTACATCAAATTTAGAATTGTATGCGGCCAAATGAATTGCCATTTATTCAATATAGCGCAACAATTTTTTCGGTTGGAATAGATGGAATGTGGTCTAAGTTTGAGAAGTATTTAGTTGAAGTCTACGTTTTCCAAGTCCTCTTTTTACAAGTCCAGTCCAGTCCAGAGATTCCTACTCCCTCCCCGTCCCACCCTGGCTATCAGGGGGGGTTGGAAGCCTTTCCCATAATGCATTGCGAATGAACTATATTATCAACCGTCGATTGTCACGTGACCTGTTAGTTGTCAGTGGCGTTCATGGCGTCAAGTCCACTGTCTCTTGAAAGTTTGTCGTTGAAATAATTCGCTTTAGGCCGTGTCTTGCGCTGTAAAGTACAGGGGATCTTTTTTCAAATCCGTAAGTTGATTACTAATACATTACCTGTCGAAGTGATAGAGTTTTCTTTGCTGTTGTGAGACGGCAAGCTTTTCATTGACTCGCAGTGAATCGGACTTGTGTTGTTTCGCCTTCGTTTCCACTAGAATTTTGTCGCGAAATTCCAGTTGCCAACTTTCCTTTTTGTCGGTTCGCCAACGGATTGGTTTAGTTCGCCAATTGATTTCTCAGTTTGTTTACATCTCATAAAATAGAGTAGGATCTTCGAAATCGTCAAGTGATAAAAACAGGCTACAAACGAATTGGTGATCTTTAGTCCCGTCTAACTCGCGAGTGCAAGTTAGTTTATAATCTTGTGAGCCTTTCGTATTTGGTTGCGTTTAAGCTTATGTTAAATCAAGCTTAGGTCTAAATGATCTCATTAAAATATTTTTAACGCAACATATGTCAGAGATTGGTTTCTTGAAACATTTTTCGTGAGTATCGACCAGTTCGTGTGTGGGTTTTCTTTTATAAGAGGCTGGTACTTTTCATGAAAATAACAATTTAGTTGCCATTAAATATTTCTTGTTGGCTCTGTAGTACGATGATTTTTGCCGTTAATTTGTGCAAATGTAAGGCTATTTGTAACCATTAAATTTATACAAACACGCTATAAATTATCAAACTGCACAGTATATTGTCTTTCACAATTATTTCACTGTGCATAAACAATATTTAGAGGAGCATTTTTCATCCAAATATATTAAAGATCGATAATTATAGGATAATTTTACCGTGTTGGAAGAGAAAAGGAAGCCGGGCCTTCGTGGGTTTACTGCTGTTGTTCGTTTATGAGAAACAGTAAAGTGTTTGTTAGCCAGTTGTCATATTTGTTACCGTATAATAAATAAGTCTGGAGTACAAATGCAGACTGCAGACTGAGTTCAAAATGGAGACTGACAAGAAAAACTGTTTTTTTTTTACGTCCGAAACGTGTCAGCATTCGATTTTATAACTTGTACCTATTGTGACCCAATTGTCACGCAATCACCTCACAATCGTCGCATTCTTGGGGAATGCACTCAGCTTTTTTTAAATCTTGAAACGTGCACTTTAAACGATATGAAAAAGAATTCATACAATTCATTCTTACACCGTTTTAAGCTTTCAAGGGGTTTTCGGACTTAAGCGCGAGATCTCTGTATTGTATAAAATGGAAACTCTAGTATTGCAATTTGATCTACGTATAACACATTGGAGATGGCACTGGTTGAGGTCACACTTGAGCTTTTTTTTACCATAGTAAACGAAAGTTTACCATGGTAAATGGGTTTTTCAATGTGACCGGCTTTTTTCACTTCACCATGGTAAACGGGAGTCTAGTCTGTTGCGTTAGTAACGGCGGTAGGATGAAAGCAAAGTTTACTATAGTAAAACAATCTCAAAAAGCATGGTTTATCGCGCGTTTATCTAAACTTTGTTTAATTAGGTGACATCTTGTCATGAATTTTGAGAAGCATTTCGTGACTTAGCTGAATTTGCGTGCGCCCGCTATATACATGTGCTTTCGATCTCCTTCACGCCCAATCTTTTGACTATCAGCTAGTGGAATTTTGCGACTTTTGGAACGTTCTTTGCCATGTCCGACAACTTTTCGCGCAGTTCTCGGAAAGTAAATTTCAATTTATTCGTTTGAAGTAAAGCTATAATTTCGTGAATAAGAGGAATGAATATGTTCATTCAGAAATCGACGAACACTAATTTAAAAACAGCAATTTTCCGTTTTTAGGCCATGACAAAATAAAAGAACCACAATCGAAGCTACAACAGGTTCACGATCCATGGCGCAGTCACGAACAATTAATTAAACTCACGCGAAGAAACTCATGTCTGTCATTAACTCGAAATTTGAGTAGCACTCTTGTGACAAGGAACCATCTGGAAAGTGTAAAAGTCAGCTAATGCGTTTTACCGTGGTGAACTTTGTTTAGGGGTGGACCATTTGATTTTTGATGGGGGGGTTGTGAAAATCCCCTAAAAAATATCGACCATGTGCTTCTGGTTAAAAAAAAATATCATGCAGAATTCTTAAGAAGGAAAAAAATATCGAGCAGCCGTAACCAGGGCGTGGCAAAAGATTTTTGCGTGATACGTGACGGCCCCAAAAGTAGCTGTGAGTCACATGACACAGGTCTGGGCATCACAATTTTTGATCTGTGATTTGGTATTTTGAAAGCGCGTGACGCGTGATCTACCTATTACATTTCCCATTAAAGTGAACCCTCTGATCTAGAAGGATATTATGATTCAAAGATATTCATGCATTCATATTCCCACCGTAACAGTTGTCACGTGCAGGTATTTTTTGTAAGAAAATAAGATTTACTTTATAGAGAAGGAAATGGAACAAACAAAAGTAAAAGCAGGCTACATTGAATTGGTGTAGCGTTCAAAATATACAAACATGTGAAACTGATGCTCTGGATCTGTGTACGAGTACAAAAGACGATTAAATAAATCAAAACGCTTTTATTTTTTTTTTTTTCCTCTGGGTAATCCGTGTTTTAGCATAGTTCTATAAAACATACTTTTGTGTTCATCGCCCATGTTCAAGCCAAGAAAACGACTAGTAAACAGTCTGTAGCACATAAATAAAAAACGTGATTGGTTTATTTATTTAGGCATTGAAATATTGTAATTTTATAGATCATGTACCTATATAAAAGACGATTCAAAGGGGTCAACTACCAATCTGTTTTTTTCACCTATTGACAACTGAGGTGTAGTAACCAGGGGCCTGTTTCTCGAAGCTCCCGGTAATTACCGGGTCCGTTAAGATGTTTTGTTTTCCATTCCAGATGAGAGTTTCAAAAGGTTTGAAAATTATACAGTAAAGTTATGAGCTAAAGAAACAAAATGGACTTCATTAGAGGTCAGAACACACCCTACTCTTCTTCAGGCTTTGATTTCAAAATATGATTTCGGGCCTGTTAAGTTACCGGGACTTTCGAGAAACGGGCCCCAGGGGTGGTAACAAAAATGTTTATTTAACAATGTCTTTAATACAGCACAAGCTGGCAGAAACCGTCTATTTTTATCCATCAATAAGAATTGAGCATTATACCCCCTCCAGCTGATTCTACGTCCACTCAAAACGTCGTCTTAACTGGTAAAATCTACAGTGAGGTCCCCATTTCTTGAACCCTGTTGTTTTTTGAAACTCTAGATAACTACAAATACTAAATGCGTATTTTGAGAAGCCAGACTACTGTTCAATGTCTCCTTCTTTGAAGTCCCCCTCTCTTGCTTTGAAAGCAATAAACAGGGTGCAAATAAGATGGATTTTCCAGCTCGCCCTTTGGACAAGATGGAACCATTTCACGCAAGTCTGAAGGCGTTTCTCAGTAGCATTACGTCATTAGAAAGAAAAAAACGTTCACTTGCCCACTGGGCAAGTGATCCAATGGGCAAGTGATGCATTAACCCTTTCACCACCAAGGGTCTCCCTTTGACGAGTAAAATCGTCTGGCGTTAGACAGAGTAAAATCTATAAGAGGCCACTGGTGGTGAAAGGGTTAAGGGAGATAGTCTTTTAACCCTTTCACCACCAAGGGTCTCCCTTTGACGAGTAAAATCGTCTGGCGTTAGACAGAGTAAAATCTATAAGAGGCCACTGGTGGTGAAAGGGTTAACATCCACTAACCTGACAGGGATATCAACAAGCCGCAGGTTTGTGGAGATGCATTTCTTTGTACACTGAATAAAGATGAAACTCTTTATTGCTTTGAAAGAAAGATGTCAGCTTCAAAGGGCACTGCGTGTTAAGATAGTTTTTAATAGGGTGAATTTTGAGTGGCTGGTGATGGTCGAGTTAACTAGCGTACTTCAAAATTTGTGTATTAAATTTCCATTAAAAAAATATCGTGCAAGGACATGGAGATTAAACAAAAAATCCTGCAGGGCTGGAAGAATAAAAAAAAATATCTAGCAACCTAAAAATCCTGCAACCCCCCCCATCAAAAATCAAATGGTCTACCCCTTACCTTTTTTATACCATAGTTAAGGGTTTTTACCTTAGTAAACGGCTAAGTGTGAAGTAACCTGGAAGGTTACTACGTGACAATAGGTAACTTATGTAATCAAATGTTACCACGTTTCTAACGAAAAAAAAAGCAGTTTTTCCTGTCAGTCTGCATTTTGAACCTAGTCTGCATCTTGTACTCGTTCTGCAGTCTGCATCTTGTATCTTAAGTCTGAATTTTGTACTCGGTCTGCAGTCTGCATTTTGTACTGACCATATGACCCGGCCGTATGACCGGTTTTTATTACGAGGTTGCCCGTGAAAGCAAATTTATCCTGAATGAACCAAACTCCACCGCTAAATCTTCGATTAAAAGCGGACATTAAAAGCACAATCCCCACTCAAAATCTTCCCTTTTATAAAAAGATGAAATTAAAGGCAGCCCGCTGATCCTACAAATTGTAAAGGAACGCCGCAAAGGACATGTTTCACCTACCACAACAACTTACGCAAACGTGAAAACAGCAGATTGTTATCGTTTCTCTCTGAAATTAAAAAAGACCTTCTGCAACGCTAATTACCTCACCGGAAATTAATTTGTTGTTTTAACCTTCCAGTATACCTGTTATCAATAACATTTTGTATTGCTTATACTACTGACAAAACCATTATCGATTAATTAATCACAAACAGTCTTTCTTTGACAGAAAATAGAAAACAGCTCATTGTGAAAAGTTCGTATAAAACGATAAACTGCAAATGAATTGTACGCTGACTTATTATCACTCACTACACGTAAATCTTATGTTTCAGTGCACATACAACGCTCATGCAGTGCTCTGATAATGCTCATTTAATTCACTTCACGGCTGGCAAAAGTCCAGCCTTAGTATAACTGCGCTAACGAATAAGTAAATTAGACCTTTGTTCCACCGTGTGTGCGACTTGATTGTCGATCTAAACGTTTATGTATGTATGGACCTTAAATTCGAGGTTAAATAAAGCCATGTTATGTTATGTTATGTTATGTTATGGACGATATGTTGTTATTATGAGTTTGACCGTGAGCGCAAATTTCTGCGATACAGTAAAAACCCACATACAAGAACATGTGTTGTGGGGGTTCAGGCTGATGTTGTTCTCATATATGGCCAGCGGTAACACCCCAACTATAAATATCGTTTCTTAACGCCTCTCAACGCAGGAATGTTGAGATGGCCAAGTGGATAGCAAGTTTGCCTTGAAATCCAGCCACCGAAGTAAGGCCGAGGTTCGAACCCCCGGCGCGCATTGCCTTGTTTTCTCCCCACCTTTACTTCCGGTTAACTTCTGCATAAATTAATAAACATTTAATTTCCGTCCACGCCGATTAAAAAGTCCACGCAAATTCCCGGATGAAGCCCAACATCGCTATAACTCATTCTTGCGCATGCGCGCACGAATGAGTTAAAAAGGGAGGGGGTTGGGTTCCCTATGATTGTGTACAAATTTGGACCTTTTGATAAAACTTGAATTTGAATCTTAAGGTGTTGAAGTTGCATTTCTCCCTGTAAGTTCAAAGCTTGTTTTCTCAAAACGAGTTAAATTGCTTTTAAGAAATGATCTCTTAAGAAGGGTTTACGCTTTTGAACTCAAATTTTTATGATTGCTAAATCTCAATGGGTCCATTAATATGAATGTCGGATCTCAGGATAAAAAATTTTTTCACAATTTAGATTGCGAAACTTTAGATGGTTGTCGGAACTCTGCATTTTCAACTTTCGCAAAATCCCTCATTAAAATTACACCTAGATATTTTTTACTTTAGTATCAAAGCTAATTTTTTTGCTTTAAATTGCACGTAAAAATCTTCCTTTTCTCAAGTTCCTTGGGGTCATTCACAGCATTGAAATATACATTTCTGTAGTTTGCAAACAATAAGCATTTCAGTGATGCATAGTTCGTTGGACTTTGATGAAAATCAGGGTTGTGACGAAAAGAAGATGACTGAGCACCAGCAAATAATTTTTCGAAAGGCTTGCTGTTATGGTCTACGGTGACTGTGATCTGTAAGATCATGACACCATATGATAGTCATGTTCCTGTTTAGATGTTTCTGTTTCTCTCTGTCCAGTCCAGTCCACGAAATACACCATTTAAAAAATGACTGGTCCCGAGGGGAACAGTGAATTTTGTTTCCCGAGAATCTCAATGTTTCCCGAGACGAAAAGGTAGCATCCCACCCCAAATGTGACCATTTTTGGGAAAAAAATATTTTACGATAGCAAGATAGACCTTGTTCCTATCTTTGTTTTAAAATAGAAATTTCGAAAAAATATTGTTTCTACGGGAAGTTATGGGCAAAATAGTGTTTTCTTCACTAATTGTACAATGTAACAATCTGTCAACACATCATTATTATCTTACATACCATGATTGTTTCAACACGCGATTTTGTCGCGGCCAGACCATGCAACAATATTTTCGTGCTATTGCCATGTCTTCAAGAAAAATGCGAAAGCGATCGAGCTGCCCTTTCGTGCCAAGGTGAGCAGAAAAACAGGAAATCGTTTTGACATCGACACGGACTGGGCTGAGGAACTTGCCGCTAGCGACAAAGGGTCTCATTATACGCCGCACAAGTTCGAAGAAGTTGTGCCGGGCAATTGTGTGGCGGTAAATTTTGTGGCTCTATTCATCAGTTCTGATCCTTTAGACCAGAAAGCAATTGTATTGTTTCCTATCCAGTTTATTACCATTCTTACCCAGCTGCTTGCATCTCGGGAAGCATTACTGCCTTGGGAGTTTCTGTTTCATTGGAGTCAATTGTAGTTGCGTGATTCCCTTCCTTACGAGTTCAGCTTCGCCTCTTATTCCTGGTGATATTTGTACCGGTTACCTTTTCCCCTTTTCGTTTCTTTAGGCATTTCTAACGTTGTTTTGGCCTATTCATAATACAAATTACCAATCAGAGGAATGAAAACTCCGGAAACTGGGATGAAACACTTCCAATTCTACAGTAGCAACTTACCTTCGGAGCGAGCGACCAACAGCGATGCCTTGTAGAACTGAAATGTAGAGTCAAATTCCCGCGCAGAACAGTATTTGACATCTTGTCTCGTTAGCATTTGAGCGCTATTGTTATGAAGTAAGTTGAGCCGTTTGTTTGTAAACCGCAGGTAATTACTTTCACGGCCTTGTCGTTCAACCGGAAGAACGTCTCTGAAACTGTTTTGCTCTTTTTCTCAAAACAATATTTTCAAGGAATTGGGCGCACTTTTAAGTTCGCGTGCAGCAAATTTTCAACCGTTTTAGCTCGAATTTGGGGAGAATGTTCCTATATAATGTAGCTCAAAAACCATGTCGGCGTTTTTTGGTTTTTTCTCGTTCTTTCTAGAGTTATAAACAAATGAAGGAACAGGAGCGATATTTTTTCGAACCTCAAAGTTTAACCGGGCGTAAAAAACAAACCAGGCAAGATATCAAATTCGCCGACACGGTTTTTAAGACAAAGGTGTAAGAACTCGGCGCGATGTTTGTCTCTTCCTTTTGATCACTTACAACAGCATAGGAATTGGATATTGCAAGTCATGTACTTTTGCAAAACGATCGCTATATTTTTAAGGCATTTATCTTTTTTCTTTCAATAAATACGATATGCTAATCTTCATTTATTAAGCTTTCAGGAATTAAAAGGATGCAAAGCGGTCATTTGGGGTGGGATACTACCTTTGTTATATAGCAAAATAAAATAAAAACAATTGGTCAGCGACAACATCAGGTCACCTCTGATCACGTGCAACTGCGGTCAACATTTCGCGGGTAACAGTGAATTGTTTCCCATTTGACGTCATAGTTTTCGCAATGTTGCCCGCTCTTGACAATTGGCGGGAAACACTTTCATTGTTAGATATCATGTGACCATAAACTAGCCAATGAATGGGCGCGCTGAAGCGGGGAAAACGCCAGCTATATAACAAGACCTTTTTGTGTACGTGAAGAATCTTACATGTAGTCAAAGGCACTTATGTCCAGGATGAACGCAAGTATTGTTTAATTTATATGCATCAGTCAATTCCAGCAGTGCCCATCCGCCCCCCGGGCTAAGCCCCGGCATTAGCATTTTTTTTTTAAAAATGGGCTAATTCCCAGGGGTGGGGACACATAAGCTGTCTAAATGCCCCGGGGTGGGGACGAAGAAAGAGAGCAAATGCCCTGCCCTCGGGTCGTCCCCTTCCAAGACTTCTAACACTTCTGCAGTTTTTTATTAACCAGTGAATAAAACGGTCAACTGTTCAGTATTTTAATGCAATGGTATTAAAGACTTCAAGGACAACAGTACATGCTATTTTATTCTGATTATATTTATTACTTTACATTTTGTTTTTAACAAAATTTTTATAACTTTTTTTTTATTTTTTTTCATCTTGTCGCTGTAAAGAATCAAGGCATTTTAAATAATGCATCGCATTTTAAGCTCGCAAGATCTGTGTTGAAGATCGTATCATTTGAATTCGCAAACCTTCAGTATTTTAATTCCACTTTCATGAATTTAAAAATTTTTAGGCTAGTTTTGAATGCCAAATGCAAAATAGTCGTTCACGCAGTGTTCACGTCAGTGATTGTTTTGTGATAAACAAAATATAGTTCACCTTGTCGCTTATGTTTATATGCTTACAAGTAATGAAGAAATATCTAAAATTGATAAAACATACCATCAAAAACATCGACAGGTTTTTCTAGTCCCTGACGGACAAGCCAGTCTTTGACAAAGGCCTCGTCCTTCTGATAAAACTCATCCATCTTTCGAAAACACGTGTGTCAAATTCCCGGGGTCGCCCTGGGTATGCTAATGCGCAGCCCCCGGGCCACGATAAAATTTGCTAATGCCCCACCCCCGGGACTGACAACGTGAGTAATGCCCCACGGTCGCCCGGGGGGGATGTGCACCGCTGGAATTGATTGATGTATTAGTACTTCATATTCGACTGGGTTATTTGGAATTTTCATACTACTTCATATTTGACTAAATTTTGTGTGTTTAGGTGACTTTTTAACCAATGAGGACACTGTGATGCTTGTCATAAGGAATTTGAATGTCATTAGCGTTCAATCCTGGACATATCTCGTGGAAAAGCAACTTTTTTTCTCCAGATAAGAAAATGTAAATTAAGGCAACACTTTTGCTCTCCTGTGAGTGAAATGGAAACAGTTCGCCATCAGTCAGACATTTTCACGTTTTTCCTTTGCAACACAAACGGTTACTAATTCAAAACTCAAAACAGCTGAGCGTTGTGTTTTTAACTTCTTTCATTGTTGTGTTATCATCCTGTTTCAGTCTCATTTAACCCTTCTTTCGCGAACGCCGAACTATGGATAACTCGCTTCGAGAAAAACGGCATCAAGAAGAAGATGGGAGTAGCTGTAAAAAATTGAAAGTGGAAAACAAATCGCTCTACAGAAATTGGTGAGTTTTTCGGTTTGTTTTACGATCATCGAGGATATAGCTGCTGCAACGGTTTAACTCCAACATAATACAGGATGATAACACAACGATCAGCTGTCTTTTGAGTTTTGAATTAGTAACGGTTTTATTTCACACGCCATCGCTCTCAGCACGCGGTACAGATCAAATAGCTGATGACGTATTTCCGTCACCGGTATCCTCCGGTCCACATCCAACGAGTCACGTGGTGCTAGTTTCATCCCTTGTCTCTTTTTTTACTCTCGGCACTTCGTGCCTCGTACGGAAAGCTTCGCTTTCCGGAATCGTCGCCCTTCGGGCGCCGACCATTTAAGCGGATAGGATTTCAACCGACGCGATTTGAATTAACAACAGATCGATTCGCGCTACAATTGTGCGGTGAATTTAACTAGAAATACGGTCAAATAGAACTCCTCTGCTCCCTGTGACACAACTAAACAAGGTAGAACGAATTTCAGTCTCTTCGGCTTGTGGTTCAGTTATTAGATTATTGGTAATCGGTAATCTTTGGACCGGTAACTGTTGTCACACCTCGCCATCACTTCGTCGTGATGCATGAAGTTGATGCATACAATTTACACACCACAATTTAACACTACTTTAACAAACAAGCAAGCACATGGTTCACTGCGCATCCTAAATCATCCATTGGCGCATAACCACAATTCCTTGCGCCATATCACTGCGCATCCTAAAATATTTCCGTTCGCGCATAACCACAATTCCTTGCGTTTGGTAAGCAAGCCCCTATAATGTAATCTTCTGGCCCCGGTTGTTCAAAGGCTGGTTAACACTATCCAGCGGATAAATCGCTATCCAGTGGATAAATGTTAACAAAACAAACCACGCTATCCGCTGGATAGTGATTTATCCGGTGGATAGCGTTATCCGTCCTTTGAACAACCCGGGCCTGCTGATTAGAGAGCTGCCTCGCTCGTTCGCTTCAGGCTCACTCGCTGGGGCAGTAACTAGTATTCAATAGTCCTTTCCAGTATGATGTTATTTAAACGTTCGTTCGGGCTCACGATGAACTTTTTATTTTATATGTTCACGAACACGATCGCGTAGGCTTTGGGATGTTAAATGTGGAAACAGCTTTATTAAATCCCCGGGCTGTATTTGATTGCATTTGTGGATTTTGTTCCAATTGCGACAGAAAAGGTCAGTAGTATCCGGTCGAATATTATTTGGAATCAGTGGAAGAGTACTCTGAAGGAAAGATCCATAAGAGTGAACCTAAACCAGGGAACGGAAATGTAAATACTGTGTATACTTAGTTAATCAGGCCAGGGGAAATACTCGAATTAGTCGCACGGAGTTTGTTCACGCGATGAACGAGCACGCGATTGCAAATGTTTACTCAGTTATATTTGAGCTTCCTCCTTAGAATAATGTTCGTAAAAAATATACTTTTACAACTTAGCTTTTGCGCTTAAACATTACAAGTCAATGTGACAATATGAAAGCTGATGTAAATTTTTTAGTCCTATTAAACTTGTGAGTCTACGGAAACTGACGCTGTCACGCAACGCAGTCTTCAATCAGACTGGCATGGACTTTGTCAATGAAATAACTTTCTGTAAAACCCCGGTTGTTGATGAAAAAGGTTGGTTTTTAGAGGTTGAGAGTCAGCTAGGGAATCAAAGCCTTTTTTAAAATTGTTTGTCTGGCTTTGCCACGCAATGCTCAACTTTGCAACACGTACAAGGATAACGTGGAAAAAGGCTGACCCACCCATGCGAGTAAAGTGGGTTACTCTATTCCAAATGAAACCCAACCAGGGAGGATTTTAGGTATAAAATGACCTAGGCTACGGTATTACAACAAGCGAATAAGTTTCATCGTAAAATAATGAGCCTGTTTATACAGTCAATTCGACCGGTTTTTGAAGTTCATGCCATGTTAACATTTGAACACGATATGCGTCGATTCCAGCACTCATTCTTTATTACGGATCGCAGGCACATATGGACAGACATGTGCTGAAACACTCTAAACACCCACAGAAGAATCCCAGACACTCCCAAGAAAAGCTGGGGCAATTGTCATCGCGGCGTCCTACGTTTGCATTCCCTGAAGCCCAGGCATCCGCTCTTGGCGCAGGACTTCCATCCATCACTTTATTTGACTTCATCTTCTGTCAGTATTCTTGCTGGACAGGAAGAAGCAGAGAAAACCTTTCCAAATTACTTCCAAGTTACCTCTGGAAACGTCTTTCAATCAGATTTGGAGTGTCTCGTAATCTTACACTAAAAATAAATAGACACGGAAGCAATCAACCCCTATCTAATATCAGCATTACTTTTCAGCTTTGCCACCAGTAATTTATAGCGTGATTTAAAAGCGTTCATGTAAAATGCCTGATCTTCAAATACACTAATGTAATCGTTCGTAGTTGCTATATAATTAGAATAGTGTTTGATATTCTATTGTTTTTTGTCCCGCGCAGAACAATCAGCTTTATTGTTTATGTATTTCACCGCCTCAGAGATCCACTGATGAAATATAACTCTTCTAGACGTAATCCTAGATTATGAGTGCGTTCGTGTAAAAGTGCTATTTTTTTCTATCCATCCCCACCCTCCCCCCCCTCCCCTGCCTACCAGTATTAAAGTCATGGTGACTTGAAAGCGTGACAGAAAATCGGCGTTACATCCGTCCTAGCTAATCAGTGTGCAAGGCAACGAAATGGCCGTCGGCATCGGTAAAATGTATATTTGCTCAAACATTGGGACAAAATCTTTCAAATCGGTGTCGTAACTTCGATGCAAGGTCCCATAAAACTCGACCGCATTATTGTAATTTCTTAACATTTCTTGTAATTGTAATTGGACGTAATAAGACACTCCCCTTGGGGCTTTTCAGGACCAATTTTACAACAATTTCAGGACCAATTTCACGTTATGACTGCGTTCTACAAACGCAACTATGTTACAACGTTGTTGACTTATGGTGGTCTGCTTACAGGACGTAGCCGAAAAGCACAACACTTTGAGTTTGGCTGCCTGAGAAAAGTTATGGATGAATTGCTTACCAGAGGTTGGAAGAATCTCCGTGTTCAACTACAAAGGGCGCAAATGACGATATCACAGTGACTGAGAATTGTTTTTTTCGAAAGGCAGGAGCGTCTTGTGATCACAAGATAAGAGTTCTGCCCGTGATTTGATTACGTAACGTAACGTGACACCGAAACAAGTCTATATTCATATCTCTTTTCCTTTCAAGAAAACAAGCTACAGTGGCACCCCACTATAACGAACCCCGCTATAACGAAGACCCCGTTATAACGAACAACATTTGAAAGCCCGGCAGAATTACAGTAAAATATGTGGAAACAAAGCCCGCTATAACGAATTGATTTTGACGGTCCCAACGCACAATTTACCCCGCCCCGCCATCCTGTCGCTCGCAGTCAGTAAAAAAGGACATGATGATACAAATGGTTGATGAGCCAAACACTACTTCTATTGGTCAAGAAAGGAGAAATTTTGACCTTCAAAGCTTTGCTTTATTTAATGTAGCTTTTCACTCGCAAGTCTGTAGACTGTTTTGCGTGGTGTATATTCCATTGTTCAGCTTGGTTCAGCTTGGTTACCCCGCTATAACGAATACTTTTGTTGTTAACCGACAGATATTTCGTTATAACGGTGTCTTCGCTATAACGTGGTGTAATTATAAACGATTAACTCCATTGGTATTGTCACATCGAAAAATTGACGAAAAAGATGGCCTCTTGTATCGGGGCCCTAAAACGAGTTGCGAGCCTGATCCCGGCATCAACCTTACATCTCATTTACCAAGCTTTAGTGAAACCTCACTTTGATTACTATGACATTGTTTGGGATAACTGTCGGATAACGCCACGAGACAAACTTCAGAAATTGCAGAATAGAGCAGCCCGTGTGTTGACATTTTCTAACTATGATGCTGATGCAACTGAGCTAGTTGATTTTTTAGGGTGGAAAAATCTTGCACGCCAGCAGGAAATTCATAAAGCCACCATGATGTTTAAATGTCTGCACGGGCTAGCTCCAGAGTATCTTAAGGTCATTCCACTGAAATAGAACCCACACTGAGATTTTTCTCAAACTTTGCCAATTGATTGTTTATATTATAGAAGCTTAAATTTTGAAATAGTCACGATTGCTTGCTAAATTCACGTTTCTGACGATTGTTTTTTGCGTAACACTGAGAATTGGCCCATATTTATTTTACATAGAGAAATTTACTACTCAGTTCAAAACAACAGAAAAAATGATAGGTCACCGTAGTCGTTTTCGAGAAAATGACGATTTACTTCTTTGGCAAGGTTCAGACGTAAAGAAAAAGCCGCCATTTTCTAATGCGCGCGCGCTAATCACGCGTAAAATTATGCGCAGTAGGGATGCGCAATGAGATACTGGGGAATGGCCTTAATTCAAAGTTTACGTGGCGTGACTCTGCTTATGACTTCAGAGACTCGGAAAATAAGCTCAATGTTCCATTACCGCGCACTAATTATTATCAAAAGAGCTTTGAGCTACAATGGCGCCACATTATGGAACAGTCCACCATGTGATATAAGGAACACAGAGTCTCTGGGGGTATTTAAACGTAAGATCAATGACATTCAAGTTTAACACACGGCATTCACGAAAAACAGCCTTTAGTGTTATAGTATACAGTTTGAATTTTAAATATTTTAACGTATGTGATGTGTATTTTTATGGGCTAATGAATTGATCGTGTTTAAATAAAGATTATCTATCTATCTATCTATCTATCTATCTATCTATGTACCCCGCTATAAAGAACACTTTTTCGGTACCGCAGTGACATTCGTTATAGCGGGGTGCCACTGTACCACTAACAAAACGTAACAACAATATAAACTGTAGATGTTCCCATTCAATTAATTTGCAGCTTTCAGGCGATAATTCTGGATTTCTTGGACCAAAACGTTGCTTCGTGTTATGTTCAGGTTTTTCGGTTGATACGGGCAACATGACAAGCACTTGAGCGAGGTATCAATTACAAATTCTGAATAATTTAAACTTGTTTTGTTCGATTTTGCTGAAATTTTCACATGATGAAGCTGGATTGTTAAGAAATAGATTTTACTTCTGCCGATGTGTGGTAGCTATTAACGCGAAAGTGATAAATCGCTTTGAAGCAGGAGCCATAATCGGATTATGGCTCCTGTTTGAAGTCATTTTTTTTAAAGAGATTTTTTGCAACGCGCGGGTTCAGCGTGATTTTGTAATCTGAGATTTTTATTTACCCCGACAGAAAAAATACTCAGGAAAGGTTTTTCAAACGAATGTAAAATTATATCTGCCCCGAGAAGAATTTCCAGTGAGAAAAAGGACTTTTGATGGTAAATTACCACATTCAAAGACCCCGCATTCCAAAGAAATGTACAGCACATAGTTTGGCGATGATGTCATTCGTTTCGCTTCTGCTGCGGGGGGGGCAAATCGGTGTCGTAACTTCGATGCAAGGTCCCATAAAACTCGACCGCATTATTTTAATTTCTTAACATTTCTTGTAATTGTAATTGGACGTAATAAGACACTCCCCTTGGGGCTTTTCAGGACCAATTTTACAACAATTTCAGGACCAATTTCACGTTATGACTGCGTTCTACAAACGCAACTATGTTACAACGTTGTTGACTTATGGTGGTCTGCTTACAGGACGTAGCCGAAAAGCACAACACTTTGAGTTTGGCTGCCTGAGAAAAGTTATGGATGAATTGCTTACCAGAGGTTGGAAGAATCTCCGTGTTCAACTACAAAGGGCGCAAATGACGA
>JAHPZR010047469.1:10000-21061 GCA_019787425.1 Platygyra sinensis | reverse complement strand
AAACAATCGTCAGAAACGTGAATTTAGCAAGCAATCGTGACCGAGATATTGGCAGAAAGGCCGTGTAAAGCGACGTTAGAACAGCCTCTACCCTTACCCCCGCCTTAATCGGGCTTTGAACAACCCCAGTCAATTTGTTAATGACTTGACTGAATGGAATCGGATAATATCAACTCCCGCTGTCTTCTGGGATTGAATTCGAAACACGAATCTCAAGCCCGCGAGAAAGTGGGACGACGAAAGCTCGGACATCATATCAGAAAATGTCTCAGTTGAATATAATTGTGTTTTTGACACATTCATTTTACCCCCAACACATCAAGACAACAAATTAATAGAAATCACAGCTATAGCTTTTGAAAAACCATCGACAACATGTGGTGAACAATCATAATCAGAAATAAAACTGAGAATAAAATGACCGTTTTATAAAACGTTCTAAACAACAACTGAAGTTTAAGATCGCAACTGTACATGCCAGGTTAACTGACTGACTAATTATCTGAGTTGAAATTGCAGTCTAAAAGAGACTAAACTGAAATAACTTGAGATGATGTTAATTTCAAAATGCGACCGGTTTCGGCTGCTATTGACATGTACCCCATTGTGAAACACGGTAAGACGATGTAGTCACCAGACAAGAAATATCTCTCATGTCATGTTTTATCTCCTCGCCATAATCTGCGCTTATCTAAGGGGGAGGCCGTGGCTCGGACAAATGAAAGAGTCAAGAAATACCAATTACCTTTCTCTCCCCAGAAAGTATCGTGTCGAATTCCCCATGTCGAGAGCACCATGACAATTAAAATGGCCACGACAAATACGAAACGCCGTGATTCCCTCATATCTCAACTCATTTGTAACACAGACGAGTCAAAGGCAGGAACGGAGGCTAAGCTGCCTTACTGTCCTTGTTTAAGGGGATTTCCGACAAGTAAAACGAAGGTATTGACGTTTTACGCTCCCCTAACTCGATTCAACTTGTGAACAGGCATGCGTGTTCCGGTGGACAATGAATTTTTAAAGAAACGTGTCCCAAATAACCAGACGAGGTACATGTATACATCAATAAGTTGACAATGGTTGATTGTACAACAAAAGCGAGATTTACAAGAAAACATTTTGTAGGAAAACAGTTTTTTTAAAAAACTGGTGTAAAAGGGTGAAAACACAGCCGATCTAGAAGACGCAGACTGATATAAAACTATAGCGGGAACTGTTTAAGCAAGAATGCAATCGGGCGTGTTGTCTATTTGGTGAATATGTTGACTGATAATTCGCTGCTGAGAGAACGTTTTCTTAGATTATTGCCTAAATTCAGCGGACTGGTTGCATCGTTCCGTCGCCAAGGCAATAAAAATTTCGTAAAAATATCTAAAGGCAGTATTTTTGGCGTAGTTTTTGTCTTTTGTACTGGTCAATTGATTTCTTACAAGATCGCACAGTGCATGATCTTTCATAAGTTTCCGTCCGGAGTTGAAGTTTTACCAATAGCCTACGAAACAAATTTAATTCACGGTGGAAAATACTTTACAAGAAATGACAGTGATATGGTTTCTAAAAAAATGTCAGTTCTTAAGCAACTTCTTTTTTTCTGCATCTTTCCGTAACAGTCCTTAAAGCGACCAATTATTGCAAGTGAAAAATGTCGTGAAAACATATCATCAAGAGAACAGATGAACTGAAACGATGACCACACTAAGGTGTGGCTGGGTAAAATTTATGAATTGTTCAGCCTCCATTTTATTTATGCTTGTTTCGCGCGTCTGGAAAGACCTGGAAAGCCCATGCGATTAGCCTGTGTTAGAATGAAAGGGATTTACATCTTGCTGGTATTGATTTCCATGTTGTTTGGATTTACGGGTGGACGACCTGTGTCACCAGGTAGGACTTCATGTTTGCCCATGCTAGGATTCAAACTTCTGCACCAATTCACCCCACTGATCATGAGGGAAATTTATGACCTGGAAAATTAGTTGTCAATCTGATTAGCTATATTCTAGCACCAGAATTCCGTTTAAATTAAATGACTTATATTTGTGTTTTTCATCTTATCCTATGATCCAACGTCTTCAAAAAGTTACGCGTTCGATCGTCAGGCCGGATTCGTTTCAGTAACGATGGATATAGCAAAACCAGGAAATATATTGTATGTTTGTGCAGTCACGCTTTGTTAGCTTTACGCAGAACATACAATTGTTTTTAAGCGTTTGTTTTCATATATTTATCTGATCAGGCGTTACTTGTCTGTTAACAATCGGAAAGAACCATTCAAGATAAATAGCCGGCCTACGATCGTCTTCTTGTTTGTCTTACGCCCCGTCCACACATATTCAGATATTTTTTTTAATCCGCAACTTTCTCTTCCCGGGTACGCCTGCCGTCCACCCGCATTCGGCGAATCCGGATATTTTTTAATCCGCTCTCCAGAGTGGAAAATAATAAATCCGCAACGAATCCGATAAAGCGTGGACGGCGCAATTTTTAAATCCGGAAAGAAAAATTGCGGAATCAAAATATCCAGATACGGGGGCCTTAGCTGCAAGCGAGCAAACGAGCGCGTGTGGTCGCAGAATGCAAACGGAATCTCAAAACCGTAGACTACAGAATCCAGCGCTTGCACATTCCCTAATGAGAACGTTAATAAACTCTAGTAACGCAGATACATGTATGATAAAGTCGGGCAATGCTCTTTTCAGGGGCACCCAACGAGAAACTTCGATGAAATATCTGTTCGGGAGAGTCTACCCGTTCTAAGACTTTCGGATAATGCATTGCCAAAAAGCTACTGATTTCTTACTAAAACATTACCTAAAAGATTCGCAACCAGAGAAATGCAGGGAAAAACAGTCCCTTAGATTTTCGGAAGGGATATCTTTGTAATTTCTGGCTCTAAAAAAGGTCGCCTAGCATTTTCGGGTAAGAAAAAAGTTCGCAGAGAAGTTCTTCGAAGGTAACGTTCAGCTAGCAAATTCTGAAATGGAAAGTTCATTCCCTAAAATTTTCGGGCACTTCAATCTTTAGCTAAGAAATCCGAACAGATCAAATTTTTCTAGCTGATTAAAACAACTCTTTAAACAGTCTTTAAATATTACAAGGAGCCCAGAAATATCCCTCAGAGGCTTTTTTGCTTAATTTGATCGTCGGGTGCCCCTGTCTTTTGAACTCTTTGATTGCTGAAGCGTGTAATTTGACTTCTCTTTTTTTATTATTTATTGAGACTGCGGCATCCAGTGTGTTGGTTCATTACCTCAATGTAATCTCCCCGGGCTGTTTGGCTTCCCAAAATGTACCGTACAGTTTGAGAAGTGCAAGTTTACCAAGCCACGACCGTTCAGACCTGGTGTCATGCTGCTCGGTGAATCTGACTGTTACTAACCAGATTACTAACAAGAGACAAGGAGCTTGTCAGAACAGGTAAGATGGTGATAAAACATAGTGAAATAAAAAAACAACTGGCTTGCACTAGTTATGTGAGGCGTGGCAGGTAGCTTGCTAGAAACCTGATCGAGGTGTCTAAGTTCGAGCGCTGACTGGGATCACGGTATTTATTGGGCAAGGCGTCTCTCCACTCAGGAGAATAGATGGGCACTGGCGGATTGAGAGACGACCCGGCAAAAATGCTTAGGCGGGGAGGGTACCTGAGACAACCTTGCATTTCAGACAGAGGTCCAGGGTATAAAAAGAAATTGAAGTTAGAAAAGATCCTTTTGGCGAGCCAGCAAACAAGTCATGTTGGAAACGTTTTATAGTTAAAACACTTCCCTGGCATTTATGAATCCTGTGCCAAATAAAGCATCTATCTATCTATCTATCTATCTATCTATCTATCTATCTATCTATCTATCTATCTATCTATCTATCTATCTATCTATCTATCTCTAGCTCTATCTATCTCTAGCTCTATCTATCGAAATCCTAGGGATGGGTGACAAAAGTAGTTGCTGCGCGTAGTTTATCTCTGGTCTTCCGAACAGAAGTGACTAAAGGAATATCGCCGCGTTCTGAGAATGCGCATGCAAGTTATACAGGACCGTTCTTGTTCCCAGAGCCTCCAAGGTCACGTAATCCGGTTAACGACATTTTAAAACCAGTGGTACTGGGGACGAGAACTCTCTTCTACCATCAGTGAGTTCCTCGCTCCAGTGTTCAACTCCAAATTAGAGAGGCACCTGGGGAAATGATCAGGGACTGGACAGGAGAGATGTTGAACTGGGTTATTATAATAAAAAAGCATTTTACTTAGAAATACTTATCACAGACTTTCTTTATGCAGGTGAAAAAGATCATTGTCAAGCCTGTTGCGGGAATTAGATTTTCTTCACCGCAAACGAAATCAGCGAAAAGAAATCAGCACATGATTGAGTAATGTGACTTTTCACTAAAAACAGTCACGTGATATAAAGAGACCCGCCACACATTAGAACAGCACACAAAATATCGTGTAATATCAGGCTAAATAAATTTCTGGGAATTCTGCAAAATCGTTCTAAATATCCTGTCAAAATCTCTGAACATCCCGATTTTTTGGATAATATCTGATATTGTTCTGCTGGTAATCTGACATTTTTTTGAATCCAACCTCGTTTACAGGACCTTTACCCAACCAGGGTAAAGGGCCCTGGGGACGAGATTGTTTTGAAACCTTAGATAGGAATCCGCTCGGATTTACCAAGGTTGGACTGGATTAATAAAACATCGTTTTATTAATCCAGAATATTTATAAATATTGCATACTGAGTTATTTTCTGAATGTCTCAAAAAGGTCGGTCATTTGGGCACGGGAACTGAGATACCACAAAAATATCGGTCGGCAGTATGAATTGTAATTAAATTAAAAGGACTGATTACGAAAAATAAATCACAGTATTGATGTTGAATTTGTTTCTTTGTGTGTTTGTGTGCAATTCTATATCATACATTAGCAACATTAAACTTTTTCCGGTCATTTGTTCTGCAGTAGGGAGTGAGATCAGTAGCCTGGGTGGGGTGGGGATATACTCCGTTTTACCGATTTTGCAACCTCGTTCCCAGGGTCTCTCGTCTTCCCGCCCTCCTGGCGGGACATGTAGAGGAGAGCCCCGAAGAACACTGAAGAACGACGTTCCATATTTTGGTATGATATGGGATAATCATCTGATTGGAAGGAATGAGAACGCATTTTAATTTCCTTACGATCTATCTGCAGCCGGAAAATTTGAGTGAAGACTGCAAATTAGCCGCCTCTCCAAGGATTTTTCAGGGGTTTTTTCGACCTCTTGTAACAAGAAAATCAAAGCAAATCCACAGGAAAATACTAAACTTTGTCATTATGTTTAACTGCCCGAAAAAAATTCGTTGTTGATACAAGGAAATGAAAATGTTGAATTGAAGAAGTGATGGATACTGAAAGTTAGCCAATAAAATCATCTATAATAAGCTAGTTAAAAAAGTGAAGGCGTCGAACGCACTCACAATCTTTGAATACTGCTAGTTATACGTGAATATACTATTTAACAAACAGAAAACGTGTGCCTTGTTTCTTTCTATGTGTTATAGAAACACGAGTGAAAGAGCAGAGCAAGAAATGCTGTGATAACACGAGCCGACAGGTGAGTGTTTCCACACTTTTTCGAGCTCTCCCAAACTTCCACGAGTGTTGCTTTAACTCGACAGAAACACAGAGGACATGCTTTCCATTTCTTTTAGAAAATTCCGCAACGAAAAAGAGAAAACAGCTTGTTTACAGAAATTGCTTGCGTCCTCATTACGTCAACAGCGTGCGCAAAGGCACAGAACTGGTTGCTAATAAAGAAAACAGTCTTGTGCCGGAGATATTTAGTCGAACCAGAATACTCAGCTCAAGATTGAATACTCAGCTAAAAACTGAAAGTGCAAAAAAATTGTAGATCTTGCTATTAACAACTGAAGCAAAAGCCAATCGTTTCAAGAACCCTTTCATTGCATTATTTATGCATTATTTATTTATTTATTTTATTCACGTATTTCGTCATTGCATCATACATGATGCATTTTAATATATTTGCATTCTTTTTGAAAGAAAGGAGTCGCAAAGCAATAGGGCTGTTTTGTGAATAATTTTGTTGACTTTTCGTATTTTTAATTTGAAAAAAAATTTAAAATACTGATAAGGGAAAATAATGCGAAAGATAGCTGTATATTGCCCGAGAAATAACACACAAACTGCAGTAACATTCGACATACATGCATCTTCAGAAGTGACCGTTCAGCAGTAACAACTAAATTTTAAATTTAAGATAAATGAACGGACTAATTAACAATAAGATTTATAACAATGACAGAAGCTGAGGAACATTTGCACATCAATTAGAAGATGCAAACTAATGAAATAAAGCTTTTGGCTTCCAACATTAAACGATACACAAAATATATCAACTTGAGACAGTATTAAAATCGTATCTTTTAGACCTACCAGGCTAAAATGGTTTAAAAATAAAAGTCAACGGTTTACGAAATCGTAAATTGCACTTTCGCATACAGCTGTCTGAAAAAAATAAATCGCGGTGTTCCACTTCAACCTCGGTAAAAAACTAAGGTGAAAAACAAATCAGTCAAGTTTCTTCGATTTTGCTGAATCATGCTCAATCATGCGGACTGAGAAGATAATCAATCCGTTATTGTGTGCATATCAGATTAGTGGGAGCTATAAAATAAACAACGTTTTACATATGCAATAGGCCCTGGGGGGTACCACTTAATTCGTGCACAAAAACAACAGTTTTATCATTCTTCTTTCACCACAGGTTGGCGTGTGTGTTCACCCAAAATGAAGCACTCGCGGTGCACGTTCAAGACGTCACTATTAAACAAACCTTTGTGACTTAAACAATTCTACTCTAGAAAATTTAACTTCCTCTGAAGAAGTCGTGCAGTAGCGCAAGTGCTCACCGCGCGCGCTCGGCCGAGCGCGAAATTAGCTGAATTTCATTCAACAACATGTCATTACCATGGAGTCTGGGAGCCAGTTTTGTGACAGTGCCGTCACGACACGTCGTGTAACTCGCGACGTTTCTAAAGAGTTGTTGCGGTTTTGAAAACAGTGAAAGGCACTTCGAATTTTTCCATCATGCAAGCCATCAATAATTTGTTATTAGAGGTCTCCCAAACGACCAGCTTCTCTATCGATAAGGTGCGTGGAATAACCGTATTGACTGACGTGCACAAAATAACGCGTGAAATTTTATCAACAGTATAAAGGACCCGGGAGCTTCGTGTTGACTCAAGTTGACTCTGATCTGTTGCTAATTTTTTTAGATTAACTTTGCATTTTGTATGTTATTATGCCTTCCTCTTGGACTGGTGTTTCGGATCGCTTTTCATCCAGACCGTGTTTCCACGACTACAAGGAGAGCAGTTGGACTCATCTGGGGTTTTTCAATAGCGTTCTTTTGTTATGGCTGGTAAGCTCTCACTATATGTTGCTCATTTGCTTTATTGCTAGACGTTCCCAAAGCTTAGTCCTTGTCTCTTCGTTGTGACTGTCATAAGGGCGGATCGCGAGTCACTGGTAGTCAGCTAGTTTAAATCTACTGCTGTCTTAACGAATATGACGAGCAAATATTTACCAGAGCAGAAAGACCCCGTTGGGTGGAGAAATTTCGAAAGTGAATTAGATAATGGCTGGGTAAAACAAAAAAACCGTTGGGATCGTAACTCAGACACTGTTCTCATAAAATCAACTGGGTCCTCCAACGGGGTGGAAATTTGTAAGAGATCAAAGGTAAAAAAACCTGCATATATGCATGATGTTCAAAGTCCAAGTCACGCCGCCGATTTGAAGATTATAGCGTTTACGGCACCTTTGTTCTTCCTCGAGTCTTTGTTTTATTATCTTACGTGTAATGAGAGTTAATTTTATTTCAAAAACCCCGCCGTTTCAAGATACTTCTCTAATGCAAAATAACGTTAAGAAAATCACACACAAATAGACATTTGACATAATATGATTTTAACCTTTCATTCCGCTTGTCAACATCGCTACGTGTCTATTAAATAATGGTCCGCCTAAAAATCAGCGAGGACAAGCAGCAAAAGTAATTTTAAAAAACTAAACTGGTATTACGGTATTTTTGTCGCAATTGTTTTGTTAATTTTACTCAGACTGCTCGTAATCAAAGGAACATGACTCTGGATTGGAAAAGTGTAGAGATATTGGTTATTTCCCCTGTGATTTTATTCTGCTCGCAATTTGGTTGAATTCTCTTATTTTCCTGAAAAAATTAAAATGGTTCTTTGCGTCTTGCAGACTATCGCCTACAGCAAGCTTATTTCCCACAAGCAACGTGGTTCTTTTAAAACAAATGGAAGTTTCGCTATTGTTTTCGCCTAGCGGCTGGAAAGATCCTGTCATGAATGAACAAATAGAATTGTCACGTTACGGCTCTTCCGTGACGGTCTCTTTGTAACATTACCAGTTCTCTTCAAGTTCGACTGCTTATTGCAATTTTAATACTGCATTATCTCTGCTTTTCAAGGCCTGGCCAAGATACTTTTCGACTAAGAAACATACAAAACGTTATTTGTTCCACCCAAACAAATAATAATTTTTCTCTAGACTCAGAGATAATTTTAAAAATAGGAAAGATATCAGTGACGTCACTTATTGTTATTAATTTGCCAACCAGAGAACTATTGGCTGGTGAAACAAAGAATTCTTTTGTTTAACGTTTTCAACATTTAAATAACAAAAACAATGTTTGTAAACAAATATTTCGCTAGAGGAAAGTTAAATTAGAGATTGATGGCTGAGCAAAATTCGCGAAAGATTCTCTCAGGTTACATTTTAAAACATGAATAAACAAAAGGATAAATGGTTGTAAAATACGAAACCATACTTCTTTGCTAGCTGCTTAGTTGTCTGTTCTGCTACAACTGGATCAGTATTCGTTTAATACTAAAAAGCACAGACTCCTTATTTTTTTTTATAAAAATATGTTTTATAGTAACAAAATTGGCGAAATTTTAAGATTGTTTTAAGAATAAACTCGAGGCTGAAAAGAATATATTATGTGTTAAAAATATGTAAATACGATACAATTATATTACCTTCAAATCGGCAATTTCCTTCAAATTTCGATTTTTTGGTTTAAGGCCTGGTTTAAACGTCGCATTTTACATGCGCCGAATCGAATTGCCAAGTTAAATGCATGTAAAATGCGACGTCTAAATCGAATATTCGACTGATCCAGTCGAATATTCGACTGAAGTTCGGTAGTTGATTTAAACCCCGCATTTTACATGTGCCGAATGGAATTGAAATTATGTAAATAATTTGTGTTTGCTCCAATGGGAATTTAAAACACGTTGCTCGTGCTCAGCAATTTTATTCGGCAAAGTAATGCGACGTTTAAATCAAATCAGCCGAATGTATTCATTCCAGTCGACTAAAATTAGTATTTGATTCGGCGCATGTAAAATGCGACGTTTAAACCAGGCCTAAGTAATGATCCAAATGAGATCTTTAATCTAAAAAAGAAATCATTGGCAAATAAATAGCGGTTTCAAGTTTTGGCCGGAAATTACCCGTCTGATCGACATAGTTGGCGCTGTGTTCTGGAATCAATGTTTTCACTTGAAGCGGACACTGTAAAGAGCCAAAACTCATAGGGAATAGACCTTTTTCGCTTGTACATTTTGTTTTCCCAATACAGATCATGTGACGATACTCAGGAGATTTGATCTTTTGTTTTGTTCATTAAAAAGGGTACATTCAAGCATGAATATGTCTGCATGTATTCTTTTTGATGAACAAGACAAAGGATCAAATCTCCCGAGTATCATCACATGATCTGTATTGGGAAAACAAAACGTACAAGCGAAAAAGGTCTATTTGGCCGATTGCCCCCAAATTTTGACAGTAGGTAGATTAACACATAAACAACAAAAACGTGTCTGCGAATTTTTTTCTTTCGAAATATTTTTTCTATGAGAGCGATTTTTGTACAAACACTTCACATTTCCCTATTAAATCCTATTTCCAAACTTAAACGTTCCATAACTTTTCACTGTAACTGAGTATGGCAAAACGCAGACATCTTTTTCAGCGCTTAATTTGGGTCCGGAAACTGAGGATCAAATTAAACTAACAAAAGACAAAATTCGCTTTGACTTGTAGCTTTGAAAAAGTGATTCGGACGCTGGCATTTAGAAGTCGTGCAAAATTCGACAATTCATTTTATTTTAAAGTTATTGGCTTTAATTTTATATAGTGGTTTAGATATCTACAGTTTAAACTGTCCGCGCTACATTGCTTGGACGCGAGACACCCCTGAAGGTATGCGGTAACCTTAAAGGCCGCCGCACCCTAGCCGATTTTTTGTCGGCCGACAAAAAATCTTCACTTGTTGCCTATAGGCTTTTGTACAATACTGCAAACATTTTTTCGCGTATTTTAGTGAGGCAAAAGCATGAAGAATTATTCGAGCATTTTAGTGGCATTTTCCGGAAAATGAAAATTTTTTGAAACAAAACAGCAAAAACGAACGATAAAATCCGACGTTTCGGAGTAGTTATGACTCTATTATCAACAGGGCCGTAGCCAGAAAAAAACTTGTGACTGAGGCAATCGGTCCAGGAAAAACTTAAGACTGAGGCAATCGATCCATGATTGAGTTCTGTTATGATGACTATAAACAACAAAAGCGAAAGAAATGACGGAGGCAAGTGCCTCGGTTGACCTATTAAGTAGTAACGGTCCAAATCAAGGAAAAATTATAACAGACAATGCAAATTACAACATTAAAGCGATTTTGGCGCGGAGAATTAACAAAAAAAGGGTGCGAAGATTACGAAAATACTTTCGCACGAATGGAGTAGGCTTTTGTACATTATGCTTTTATTTCCCATTAAAATGCTCCATCTTTATGCTCCATTTTTTCCTCTAAAATGCTCGGTTTTCCCCCAAAAAGTCAGTAAAATGCTCCGAGTTAATGCTCATATATATGGATTTTTAAATTTTCGTTTATTTTAACGTTTCGACACAATAGGCTCTTTGCAGGCTCTGGTCACATGGTACGGAATAAATTACGCTGGGACGCAAAT
>JAHPZR010047469.1:0-2500 GCA_019787425.1 Platygyra sinensis | reverse complement strand
AAAGGTGAGCCCTTGGAGCCGACTGGCTCATGGCCGCTGGAACTAATCCCGGTTTTTGTAGCCTGAAGCGGCTAGGAGTATTTCCACTCCCCCTGGATGGAATGCTAGTCCATCGCAGGTCACTCCCCTACAATTTGTTAGGTTTCCCCAACAATTCTCCGGTACCCATTTATACACCTGGGTGGAGAGAGGCACTGTGAGAGTTAATTAAGTGTCTTGCCCAAGAACACAATACGATCCGAAGACGAGGGAACCAACTATGTGGCCATCGTGCCTCCACGCTCTCGGATATTTAACAAATAAAGAAGCCTAAGCCGTGTATTACACTCTGATAAAACACGACAGGCATTTGAGAACACGAGGGAAATGTAGAAAGCACGAGCCGCAGGCGAGTGTTTTCTACATTTCTCGAGTGTTCTCAAATGACTGGAGTGTTTTATCTCAGTGTAATACACGGCTTAAGCTTCTTCAATTGCTTTATGATATAGCTTTACGCGCGCAAAACAATAAAACACGCTTTTTCTATGTTTTATACTCTGATAAAACATAGGTTTTTGACCAATCAGAGCGCGCGCAGGGTCCTATCTATGTTATAAAGCCAGATAAAAAAGACCTAGTACATACAACACAAACAATGGAACGAGAAACACGAATAGATCACAAAATTGTTGGGATATTCATAATTAAGAAATGATGGTAATAACATCGTTTAAAGAGGATGGCACCGTTTGAACTGAGAGTTAATTAAGGTGGTTCTCCAAAAACTGTTATCTACCATAGTTCCCTTATTTTTACGTTCATGGACTTTCCAGAAAGTCCAGTTCATTTATACCCATACGATATTGTTCCTTTTGACATTTTGCAAAAATTCTAGCGTTCATAATTTGTTTATTTATTTCTCAGTTATAATTTTTTTGTTTTTACTTTGAAATCGTCGCTAGATCCCAAGTTTATTGCATCGGAGCCTTTTTACTGGAGAGTGATATTCGGCTGGATCAGCGCTACTGTCGCTAAGCTGAGATACTTCTTTGCTTTCAAAGTGGGTAAGTCAATCTCACTTAGTTTGTTCGTTTCATTCAGGCAGCGTCCACCCTAAGCAGAAGAAATCTGAAAACGCACCTGTATTGCTACAGTGAGGCCTACCATCCGCGCTAACCGTCACGAAAGCAGAGCTTTTCGAAAACGCTCTTCCAAGGTTCGTACAGGTCCTTGAACACCTGGAAAGTCCTGGAATTTTATTCTGACATTTTCCAGGACTGGAAAGTCCTGGAAAAAAGGCCACTGTGCTGGAAAGTTCTGGAAATCTGTTAAACTCCAAAAAATATGAAGTGTATGGAAGGAAGTAAGGAGAATTAACATTGAGATCTCGGGAGTCTAGGAGTTAATGTGAATTTTAGAGCCCTTGAAAAATCAATCTGAGTCCGGAAAAGTCCTGGAAAGTTGTTTCTGAAAACGGTACGAACCCTGTCTTCTCAAACTCATTAATAATTCATCAAGTTAAAACAAAGAAAATTACAAACGTGAAGGAGGTTTGGATACCCGGTCTTAATTAGCATAGATTTTGAAGATTTTACTTCTCCGTTTACTCCTTAGTTTTTGTTTCGATTGAGAAGATATATCAAACACTCGAGACAGCGTTTCATCGGCTATCCATACACCTCGAATTTCGTCAAAAATACTCCGCTGAGCGTCGTATTTCAACTCGATGAAACACTGTCTCTCGTGTTTGATATATTACTTCAAACCGCATGAATTTGAAAACGCCGGCTGTGCGTTTTCGTGTGAACGGAAAACATTTTGACAACTTGTGCATGATTTGCTTTCCCAAATTTTCCTCAAACACAATTTCAAAATAACCGGTGATTGTTGGGTTTTAAAATTCCTCCGGCGTAGCGTGGACTAGTCTCCTTCGTACCCGTTTTCTGGGATGTCACGCAACGCTCCCCCCTTCCCGTTGCGTGACATCCGGCTGCGAAGGAGACTCAAGGTCCGGATACACGGTACAATATTGCGCGCAATGGCTAAATTGCATCGTGTATCCACCACTAAAATTGTTGCGCGCAATATTGCAGCAATAGCATTTCGTCCTACTTCTGCAACATTGCGCGCGACAAATTTCTTCGTGTATCCACCATCTGCAGCATTTCGTGCAATATTGTGACGCAAATTTCAGAGTTCAGCCAATCAAACCACCACTAGGTGATTGGAGGCCTCCTCGTAAAATATTAGTTTATTATTATTATTATTATTATTATTATTATTATTATTATTATTATTGGTAAAAAAATCTCACATTCAAATTTAACCGCTGACCTAAATGCCACTCGTCGTACGTTTCACGTAAAAAGCAAGCGTTGGTTTAATCTGGCGAAAACGGGAGTTGACCGGAGTTCGCTAATTTACTATTACAGAGTTAAGTAATCTTTTTTCGTAAGCCTTACCTGTGGTTCGGAATCCAAAAGTTTTGTTCAGGATGTTTTCATTCACTTCTTTTATCAGC
>JAHPZR010047467.1:7500-15300 GCA_019787425.1 Platygyra sinensis | reverse complement strand
ATAGAGGATTCCTGACTCAAACGCAAAAGTAAGCTTAATCAGTCCAGGCTTGAGTTCAAGGTTTTCTCAAATTATGTCAGCGTGGAAATTATAAATCGATTTCGTGAAACATTTCGCCACTTTGCTTAATTTATCAATTGCCTTACCTTCTATCACATATCCTTTCAATCGTTTACGAGGCCGAGGCCGACGTCGATACATTCTTGAGAATAACTAACCACATGCAAACAGAACTCATTCCACAGTGCTACATGACCTGCCCTTCATGTTGCATGCATTCAAATGCAACGGCTTTTTTTTCGCCCCAGGCCTCCGCTGCCAAACAATTATATAGGCACGTCTGCGTGCAAACTATTCAAATCAAGTATTGGCTTTGATCCCTGCGTACATGTGTGGCTAGCCTGCGAACGCAGACGTATTACCTGCTGTCGTTTGTCTCCGCTGAAAATAACGCGTTAACGTCGTTTTTTCGGCAGAACCAGTGACAGATGGATATACTGCGTAGCAGGCCGTGTAAGGATCGAAGGGTAGGGAAAAGGTCAAAATGAGCACGGGAGGATCTACCGCTCGACACGTTCAAAGAAAGACATGACGAGTTGCTAGGGGTCCTTCGAGATGATCTCGTTTTGGCCATATCAGCATCGATAATTCATCGCGCATGCATATGTTTTTCTAGTTTATCAATATACGTTTTATTTTCGCGCGGGCGACTGGGGACGAGGAAGAGCTAATCGTTTACAAATAGCAACCAATCGTTAGACACGATGAAATGGGTGATGGTGAAAGCAGAAAAAAGGAGTTGCTAACAGTGAACATTAAAGGGGTCTCAATGGGGTGGTGGCTTTAACGGCTACGATTAGTTTGGCTTTTTGTTTTCCATACGGTGAACAGAGATCTTAGAAATACCTCTGTTTTAAAAATTCAAAATTAACTTTCATTACCGTTAAAACATACTTAAAGTCTTAGGACCATTCCGGACCGGAAAAGAATAATATTGCTAACAAGCCACAAGACAAAACACACACAAGAAAATAGGGACGTTTAGATCGGAGGACGAGGACGACTACGAGTACGAGTTTTCTGTTCTGAGCACGCGCACTTCGAAAAATGTCGGCCTCCAAACCTTATGCGTATGCTCAGTACGGAAAACTCAGTACGGAAAACTCGTAGTCGTCCTCGTCCTCTGATCTAAAGGTCCCTAATGCCTTGAGTCTCAACAAGAGGTCTCGAGACTCACTTACGAGGCTAAATTTGTTTTTACGTTCAATATTTTTCACTGCTAACGATGAAAAAAAAATTCCATTTTTTAGTCCTAACGGTTTTACTGTTAACAGTCAACCCCATTGACCTTCAACAAAGGAATATCCTTCCACGCTAATCTTTAGTACAACAGTTTACTGAGGCTTTCTCTATTAAATCATCAAGTATTATTTTATTCGATATCTTACGTTAATTAACCTTTAACTGGAGCTTCCAAAAAAAAAAAAAGAAAATTATTATGCCACAAGAAAGTACTGCTAAATAGCTTTTATTTAAAATGGTTTACACGCCAAGGAATTTCGTCCACAGACTAAAACAATTATAACATCACGAATGGCTTGAATGGAGGCATAAATAGCTCAATGTCACACTAGTAGTTTTTACTCCCAGGCCTTCCAACGCTTAAAAACACATTCCAAGTGAGTGAAATTACACAATATATCCAGTGTTATATCCATTACAATGTATCCAGTTTCTTACGTTGCGTTCCTTTGATCCGGATCTGGATCAGTGATCCAAGATCTGCCTGGATCATGGTGCATCAAAGGAACCGGCGAATCAATGACCAGAATGGATTCACCGGTTCTTTTGATGCACCATGATCGAGACAGATCTTGGATTACTGATCCAAATCCGGATCACCCCAAAAGGAACGCAGCCTAAAGTTTTGTTATTTTTTTATTTATATTATTGTTGTTTTTGTTATTTTATCTGGTAATTAATGATTAATACGTACTATTTGTAAGGTAAGTGGCCCATATCGCTTCGCTTACGTCACTAACACGCGTTGCGTATTATGAAACAGAGTCAAATGTATAATTTGGTTTTATCAACTGAGTTGATAATGTGAATTAGCCACCGTAAAGAGATTCGAAAGCTAAGCTAAGCTTTTGAATCTCTTTACGGTGGCCAATTCACATTATCAACTCAGTTGATAAAACCAAATTATCCTGTAATACTCCCACCGACGCAGCACCATAGTTTCCTTAGAAACTTACCCCCTTTACAGAGTCAAATGTAGTTGAGTTTCTCGTTCAGTATTCAGTGTTTCTCATTCAGTTGCGCGCTGTATTGTTTCATCACAATTTCTTCCCAATCAGGGCTAACGTTAACTTTTTAATTTAGATATTGTCAGTGCCGGCTTATCATCAGTTCAGTTTCAGTCGTTTCGCATCATTGATTTCTGCACTTGCTCCTTTGTGCTCTAACTTGTAAATCCAGTTCTTGTTCTCTTCTGTTGAGTCTGTCTTGGCGGACGCCTCCTTTCGTTTTGTGCTCTTGGCGATGTTCCGGCAGAATAAGATGAGCAGCAAGCACAAAATATGGGCATAAAAGTACAAGGACCTGTAAAAACAGAGAAGACATTTCATAATGCATAAGTTAAGCTCACCTTTCGCCCGAATGTCAAAAGGCATTATATGTAGACGTTGGTTTTTTTTTTGTTTGCAGTTGCAAACTTGCTTGCTACTTGCCCTGTTACTGTTGCTATCAGCTTTAACTGGCAAATCAGAGCGAAAAATTAATTGCATGATGATGAATTTTTGACTAATTCCGAGCGAAACCTAAACCAACTTTGGGTTGGCTTCCGGGTTTTTCCCGCTTTTGGTAACTCAGCCCCATCCCTCCCCCCCCCCCCACCATCACTCACTACCTCTACAGGTTACGTAAGAAGGAGCAGGAAGGAACGGGAAAAGTAAAGAAAACAGAGACTGAACCGCAATAAATTTCCCCACAAACGTTGACTCATGGAACCCGGAGACTACTGTCAGCAGACTTAAACAAGACCACAACTGAGAATCCGCTAAGAAAACCGGGCATCCGCTTAGTGGCATATTAATTGTAATTTGTATTTTTTAAAGCCATTTTCAATCTTCAGCTGGCGCGTCCCCTTGAGAGCAAGAAAAAGTGGCTGCAGTATTCGTGTATGGCCGGTCACGGCTTAGTCCCCAAAAAGAAGAGGAGTCAAACCATAGTTAATAGACTAAGAGTAATGGTTATGAAACCTGGCAAAGTTCTTTGTTATTTCTTCAGTTGGCTATTTTGGGGGTTGACCCTGCACAAAACCTGGCAAAATACAAGGTGGTTATGCGCTCGTACAACCAACCAATAAAACATTGCGATTATGTAATTTATGCATAATCAACAAGCAGAAAAATGTATTTACATTCGGCGGAGCTAAACTGTAAGTGACAGCGACAAAGAATGTAAATATTTTCCTGTTGGCATGAAATGCTTGCGTGCCGCTATGGCATTAATTTATTCTATTGTTGTATTCATATGTAAGGATTGACAGGCTGTAATGTATTCATCTCAGCTCTCGAACTTTCAAATTTTAATTTAAAGTTCATATCATCTTTTATGTCTGGTAATCCTACTTCACCTCTAGCCCCCAGAGGTTAGTGCGTCTGCATTTGGTTGGGGAATACGTTCCCATTTTTCCCACTGGGTTTTTGGGTTTTCGTATCAGGCGGTTGCACAAGCTTTATAGCCTGAGTGGTATTTACTTACATGTGTTATTGTAATTAATGTCTTATTTTGAGCTTTGTAATTATACTCGGACGGCATTAAACACTCAGGCTCCCAGTTCGAGCTGCACACCCATTATAACTGTGTAAGACTCATGAATATAAATAGGAACTAAAAGATGTGCAGGGTCATCGACCCTCCAACATAAGTCTTAACCCTTTTGTTTGCTTTTTGATGTTTACTGGGTTTCTTAACCCTTTTCCTCTACTAACTATGGTCAAACTAAAGCGACTTTTACATTACCACCCAGTCCACTCACTTCCAGTAATCAAGACTAAGTCGCAACTCCAAGAGTTGAAAGGGAACTCCACCCTCAGCGACACAAAGAGCGGTCACAATGCATGTGATGACGTCATAGGTGAACGCCAGAGCGCGTGTTTTTTGGAAGTATGGCCTGATGACTCGGCGACCCTGAAAAGATGAAAGGAGAAATGATAAAGTGTTACTTAAACACAGACTACCTACTCGCATTTTAAACAAACACCAGGCGAGGTCACATAGCATTTTTATATCTTTCGAAATATAGGTAGTCTAGTTTTTGGGTTTATACCTTATAGTTCTGCAACGCTTTCGAGTGGTGCACCTTAGAATATCCCGCGAGTCACTGGAATGTGTTTTCTCGGAATATATACGAGCCTTCGAGGGATATTCCATATTATTAAAAACTGGATCATTGGATAATGCAATTCGAGAGTTTTCATTGGTTTAACCATCATGGTATATGAGCCATTATACCATGATCTACAAAAATGACGAGCGTATGCGTGATTTTTTGGGCATTTTAGTTTTTATTGTAGTCTAGTTTTCTATATTTTCGGGGCGTTTTTAATAAAACAATTATTCCACTCGCGCTTGTTGGATATGAGATGATTCTAGCCAACTCGGCGCTACGCGCCTCGTTGGCTATCTATCATCTCATATCCAACAAGCGCGAGTGGAATAATTGTTAAGTATATCACAAGACAACGTTGCACAACTATTTTACACCATGCCAAATAAAATACAAACATTTATATAACTTTAAAGAGTCTAATCAATGTTGTAAAGAAATAAAATAAACTTACCATCCTTCCCGCCTCCAGCATAAGTCCAAATGACAGCAGCATCATGTAATAACCAGGGTAAAACCGTGCCAGATGGAAGATATGACAAAAACCGCCAGCGTTCTGTGTCGGGGGCTTCGCTCGTACACTGTTCTAAAAGGGAACATATATAGAGAAAAAAAACTGAGCATCGAGAAAGCTGGATCGACTTAAGCACTACTGGCAATAGTTGGTACAGATATTTAAATACGTTATCTCGTGCCCTTTAATTTCATAAAAGTTGTTCCTTCTATTCCTGACTTAGCCTCCTCCGCAGCCGCTTCTTGGGATGTCACGCAACGCTACCCAGGGAGCGCTGCGTGACATCCCAATAACGGCCGCGGAGGAGACTATCCCTGACTAACCAGTTAACTAACTAAAAATGAATTTTTTCCCACCAATGTGTTGTGCATGAGTTTTTTGGCGCGTTTGCGCAATAATTCTTTTAAAGTCAAAAACAGGACCGGGATTAATAGAAAGCAGTTGCTCGATGGCTCCACTTGCACAATTTTTTTCAGCAGGAATTCTTTTACCCAATTGCCCAGCCTCCCCCCTTCCTTGCAAAAATGTAATGGGCCGTCTCTTAACTTCACGACAGTTGACGACAGTTGTATGTCAAAATACCACTTTAAACTGATTTCATCCGCTTTATAAAAATTTATTTTCTTGTTTTTACAAAGAAAACAAATATCTGACGTTTCCAACCTTTTAACCAGAGAGCAGTAGAAATGTTCCAGTTGTCACAGACCATCTTCATGCTTGTGGCAAACTATAAGGACAAAGAAAACACATTCACTTAAATTGAACGAAAGTGAGGCGAGGAAACAAAATAAACAGGCTTCCAATGATAAAAAGGGAAATATTACCTCGACTTTTAGAATATTAATATTCGTAACTCTGTTCCACTTGGCTTTTCCATTCTCGTCATAACCATTAAACCCCAGTCCAGACATGTTGTTAACGGCCTCAGCTGAAACGAAAATAATTACAAGACATGGCGAATCCTCTTTCTATAGCATGTCAAATTTGTGAGCCGGTCCACGCTTAGTCTCCTTCGCAGCCGTTTTTTGGGATGTCACGCAACACTCCCCCGCTTTTTTTGGGGGTGGGGGGGAACCGTTGCGTGACATCCCAGAAAACGGCTGCGAAGGAGACTATTCCACGCTACGCCGGAGGAATTTTAAAACCCAACAATCACCGGTTATTTTGAAATTGTGTTTGAGGAAAATTTGGGAAAGCAAATCATGCACAAGTTGTCAAAATGTTTTCCGTTCACACGAAAACGCACAGCCGGCGTTTTCAAATTCATGCGGTTTGAAGTAATATATCAAACACGAGAGACAGTGTTTCATCGAGTTGAAATACGACGCTCAGCGGAGTATTTTTGACGAAATTCGAGGTGTATGGATAGCCGATGAAACGCTGTCTCGAGTGTTTGATATATCTTCTCAATCGAAACAAAAACTAAGGAGTAAACGGAGAAGTAAAATCTTCAAAATCTATGCTAATTAAGACCGGGTATCCAAACCTCCTTCACGTTTGTAATTTTCTTTGTTTTAACTTGATGAATTATTAATGAGTTTGAGAAGACAGGGTTCGTACCGTTTTCAGAAACAACTTTCCAGGACTTTTCCGGACTCAGATTGATTTTTCAAGGGCTCTAAAATTCACATTAACTCCTAGACTCCCGAGATCTCAATGTTAATTCTCCTTACTTCCTTCCATACACTTCATATTTTTTGGAGTTTAACAGATTTCCAGAACTTTCCAGCACAGTGGCCTTTTTTCCAGGACTTTCCAGTCCTGGAAAATGTCAGAATAAAATTCCAGGACTTTCCAGGTGTTCAAGGACCTGTACGAACCTTGGAAGAGCGTTTTCGAAAAGCTCTGCTTTCGTGACGGTTAGCGCGGATGGTAGGCCTCACTGTAGCAATACAGGTGCGTTTTCAGATTTCTTCTGCTTAGGGTGGACGCTGCCTGAATGAAACGAACAAACTAAGTGAGATTGACTTACCCACTTTGAAAGCAAAGAAGTATCTCAGCTTAGCGACAGTAGCGCTGATCCAGCCGAATATCACTCTCCAGTAAAAAGGCTCCGATGCAATAAACTTGGGATCTAGCGACGATTTCAAAGTAAAAACAAAAAAATTATAACTGAGAAATAAATAAACAAATTATGAACGCTAGAATTTTTGCAAAATGTCAAAAGGAACAATATCGTATGGGTATAAATGAACTGGACTTTCTGGAAAGTCCATGAACGTAAAAATAAGGGAACTATGGTAGATAACAGTTTTGGAGAACCACCTTAATTAACTCTCAGTTCAAACGGTGCCATCCTCTTTAAACGATGTTATTACCATCATTTCTTAATTATGAATATCCCAACAATTTTGTGATCTATTCGTGTTTCTCGTTCCATTGTTTGTGTTGTATGTACTAGGTCTTTTTTATCTGGCTTTATAACATAGATAGGACCCTGCGCGCGCTCTGATTGGTCAAAAACCTATGTTTTATCAGAGTATAAAACATAGAAAAAGCGTGTTTTATTGTTTTGCGCGCGTAAAGCTATATCATAAAGCAATTGAAGAAGCTTAAGCCGTGTATTACACTGAGATAAAACACTCCAGTCATTTGAGAACACTCGAGAAATGTAGAAAACACTCGCCTGCGGCTCGTGCTTTCTACATTTCCCTCGTGTTCTCAAATGCCTGTCGTGTTTTATCAGAGTGTAATACACGGCTTAGGCTTCTTTATTTGTTAAATATCCGAGAGCGTGGAGGCACGATGGCCACATAGTTGGTTCCCTCGTCTTCGGATCGTATTGTGTTCTTGGGCAAGACACTTAATTAACTCTCACAGTGCCTCTCTCCACCCAGGTGTATAAATGGGTACCGGAGAATTGTTGGGGAAACCTAACAAATTGTAGGGG
>JAHPZR010047466.1:7500-15000 GCA_019787425.1 Platygyra sinensis | reverse complement strand
CCGGTCTTAATTAGCATAGATTTTGAAGATTTTACTTCTCCGTTTACTCCTTAGTTTTTGTTTCGATTGAGAAGATATATCAAACACTCGAGACAGCGTTTCATCGGCTATCCATACACCTCGAATTTCGTCAAAAATACTGCGCTGCGCGTCGTATTTCAACTCTTTTCTCGGTGTTTGGATATCTCGATGAAACACTGTCTCTCGTGTTTGATATATTACTTCAAACCGGATGAATTTGAAAACGCCGGCTGTGCGTTTTCGTGTGAACGGAAAATATTTTGACAACTTGTGCATGATTTTCCTTCCCAAGTTTTCCTCAAACACAATTTCAAAAATGACCGGTAATTGTTGGGTTTTAAAATTGCTCCGACGTAGCGTGGACTAGTCTCCTTCGTACCCGTTTTCTGGGATGTCACGCAACGCTCCCCCCTTCCCGTTGCGTGACATCCGGCTGCGAAGGAGACTAAAGGTCCGGATACACGGTGCAATATTGCGCGCAATGGCTAAATTGCATCGTGTATCCACCCCTAAAATTGTTGCGCGCAATATTGCACGCAATATTGCAGCAGTAGAATTTCGTCCTACTTCTGCAACATTGCTCGCAACAAATTTCTTCGTGTATCCACCATCTGCAGCATTTCGTGCAATATTGTGACGCAAATTTCAGTGTTCAGCCAATCAAATCTCACATTCAAATTTAACCGCTGACCTAAATGTCACTCGTCGTACGTTTCACGTAAAAAGAAAGCGTTGGTTTAATCTGCCGAAGAAGGGAGTTCGCTAATTTACTATTACAGAGTTAAGTAATCTTTTTTCGTAAGCCTTACCTGTGGTTCGGAATCCAAAAGTTTTGTTCAGGATATTTTCATTCACTTCTTTTATCAGCATCGATAATTCATCGCGCATGCATATGTTTTTCTGGTTTATCAATATACGTTTTATTTTCGCGCGGGCGACTGGGGACGAGGAAGAGCTAATCGTTTAGAAATAGCAACCAATCGTTAGACACGATGAAATGGGTGATGGTGAAAGCAGAAAAAAGGAGTTGCTAACAGTGAACTGTAAAGGGGTCTCAATGGGGTGGTGGCTTTAACGGCTACGATTAGTTTGGCTTTTTGTTTTCCATACGGTGAACAGAAATCTTAGAAATACCTCTGTTTTAAAAATTCAAAATTAACTTTCATTACCGTTAAAACATACTTAAAGTCTTAGGACCATTCCGGACCGGAAAAGAATAATATTGGTAACAAGCCACAAGACAAAACACACACAAGAAAATAGGGACCTTTAGATCGGAGGACGAGGACGACTACGAGTACGACTACGAGTACGAGTTTTCTGTTCTGAGCACGCGCACTTCGAAAAATGTAGGCCTCCAAACCTTATGCGCATGCTCAGTACGGAAAACTCGTAACTCGTCCTCGTCCTCCGATCTAAAGGTCCCTAATGCCTTGAGTCTCAACAAGACGTCTCGAGACTCACTTACGAGGCTAAATTTGTTTTTACGTTCAATATTTTTCATTGCTAACGATGAAAAAAAATTTCCATTTTTTAGTCCTAACGGTTTTACTGTTAACAGTCAACCCCATTGACCTTCAACAAAGGAATATCCTTCCACGCTAATCTTTAGTACAACAGTTTACTGAGGCTTCCTCTATTAAATCATCAAGTATTATTTTATTCGATATCTTACGTTAATTAACCTTTAACTGGAGCTTCCAAAAACAAAAAAAAGAAAATTATTATGCCACAAGAAAGTACTGCTAAATAGCTTTTATTTAAGCAATAAACTGCAAGGCTGATGCAGTATGCTTATGTATATAAAGGCTTATTGCCTTTATACACATATTTTTTTGGCTGATCAGATCTCTTGTAGATCCTACGTTGGCAGCGTTTATCGTATGCGGTCCCTTGCAGTTTATAGTCTCTCTTTTATTTAAAATGGTTTACACGCCAAGGAATTTCGTCCACAGACTAAAACAATTATAACATCACGAATGGCTTGAATGGAGGCATAAATAGCTCAATGTCACACTAGTAGTTTTTACTCCCAGGCCTTCCAACGCTTAAAAACACATTCCAAGTGAGTGAAATTACACAATATATCCAGTGTTATATCCATTACAATGTATCCAGTTTCTTACGCTGCGTTCCTTTGATCCGGATCTGGATCAGTGATCCAAGATCTGCCTGGATCATGGTGCATCAAAGGAACCGGCGAATCCATGACCAGAATGGATTCACCGGTTCTTTTGATGCACCATGATCCAGACAGATCTTGGATTACTGATCCAAATCCGGATCACCCCAAAGGAACGCAGCCTAAAGTTTTGTTATTTTGTTATTTATATTATTGTTATTTTTGTTATTTTATCTGGTAATTAATGATTAATACGTACTATTTGTAAGGTAAGCGGTCCATATCGCTTCGCTTACGTCACTAACACGCGTTGCGTATTATGAAACAGAGTCAAATGTATAATTTGGTTTTATCAACTGAGTTGATAATGTGAATTAGCCACCGTAAAGAGATTCGAAAGCTAAGCTAAGCTTTTGAATCTCTTTACGGTGGCCAATTCACATTATCAACTCAGTTGATAAAACCAAATTATCCTGTAATACTCCCACCGACGCAGCACCATAGTTTCCTTAGAAACTTACCCCCTTTACAGAGTCAAATGTAGTTGAGTTTCTCGTTCAGTATTCAGTGTTTCTCATTCAGTTGCGCGCTGTATTGTTTCATCACAATTTCTTCCCAATCAGGGCTAACGTTAACTTTTTAATTTAGATATTGTCAGTGCCGGCTTATCATCAGTTCAGTTTCAGTCGTTTCGCATCATTGATTTCTGCACTTGCTCCTTTGTGCTCTAACTTGTAAATCCAGTTCTTGTTCTCTTCTGTTGAGTCTGTCTTGGCGGACGCCTCCTTTCGTTTTGTGCTCTTGGCGATGTTCCGGCAGAATAAGATGAGCAGCAAGCACAAAATATGGGCATAAAAGTACAAGGACCTGTAAAAACAGAGAAGACATTTCATAATGCATAAGTTAAGCTCACCTTTCGCCCGAATGTCAAAAGTCATTATATGTAGACGTTGTTTTTTTTTTGTTTGCAGTTGCAAACTTGCTTGCTACTTGCCCTGTTACTGTTGCTATCAGCTTTAACTGGCAAATCAGAGCGAAAAATTAATTACATGATGATGAATTTTTGACTAATTCCGAGCGAAACCTAAACCAACTTTGGGTTGGCTTCCGGGTTTTTCCCGCTTTTGGTAACTCAGCCCCACCCTTCCCCCCCATCATCACTCACTACCTCTACAGGTTACGTAAGAAGGAGCAGGAAGGAACGGGAAAAGTAAAGAAAACAGAGACTGAACCGCAATAAATTTCCCCACAAACGTTGACCCATGGAACCAGGACACTAGTGTCAGCAGACTTAAACAAGACCACAACTGAGAATCCGCTAAGAAAACCGGGCATCCGCTTAATGGCATATTAATTGTAATTTGTATTTTTTAAAGCCATTTTCAATCTTCAGCAGGCGCGTCCCCTTGAGAGCAAGAAAAAGTGGCTGCAGTATTGGTGTATGGCCGGTCACGGCTTAGTCCCCAAAAAGAAGAGGAGTCAACCATAGTTAATAGACTAAGAGAAATGGTTATGAAACCTGGCAAAGTTCTTTGTTATTTCTTCAGTTGGCTATTTTGGGGGTTGACCCTGCACGAAACCTGGCAAAATACAAAGGTGGTTATGCGCTCGTACAACCAACTAATAAAACATTGCGATTATGTAATTTATGCATAATCAACAAGCAGAAAACTAAAGATGTGCAGGGTCATCGACCCTCCAACATAAGTCTTAACCCCTTTGTTTGCTTTTTGATGTTTACTGGGTTTCTTAACCCTTTTCCTCTACTAGCTATGGTCATACTAAAGCTCCTTTTACAATACACCCAGTCCACTCACTTCCAGTAATCAAGACTAAGTCGCAACTCCAAGAGTTGAAAGGGAACTCCACCCTCAGCGACACACAGAGCGGTCACAATGCATGTGATGACGTCATAGGTGAACGCCAGAGCGCGTGTTTTTTGAAAGTATGGCCTGATGACTCGGCGACCCTGAAAGATGAAAGGAGAAACGATAAAGTGTTACTTAAACACAGACTATCTACTCGCATTTTGAACACACACCAAGCGAGGTCACATAGCATTTTTATATCGTTCGAAATATAGGTAGTCTTGTTTTTGGGTTTATACCTTATAGTTCTGCAACGCTTTCGAGTGGTGCACCTTAGAATATCCCGCGAGTCACTGGAACGTGTTTTCTCGGAATATATACGAGCCGTCGAGGGATATTCCATGGTATATCACTAGACAACGTTGTACAACTATTTTACACCATGCCAAATACAATACATACCTTCATATAACTTTAAAGAGTCTAATCAAAGTTGTAAAGAAATAAATAAAACTTACCATCCTTCCCGCCTCCAGCATAAGTCCAAATGACAGCAGCATCATGTAATAACCAGGGTAAAACCCGTGCCAGATGGAAGATATGACAAAAACCGCCAGCGTTCTGTGCCGGGGACTCCGCTCGTACACTGTTCTAAAAGGGAACATAAGTAGAGAACAATACTGAGCATCAAGAAACTTGGATCAACCATAGTACTTCTGACAAAAGTTTGTACAGATATTTAAAACTACGTTAACCTGTGCCCCTTTAATTTTTATAATAGTTGTCAGATCTTTCTATCCCTGACCTGGTGTTTTTTGGGATGTCACGCAACGCTACCCCATGGAGCGTTGTGTGACATCCCAAAAAAAACAGCTGTAGAGGAGACTATCCCTGACTAGCCAGTTAGCTAACTAAAATGAATTTTTTCCCACCTATGTGTTGCGCATGAGCTTTTTGGTGCGTTTGGGCAAGAATTCTTTTAAAGTCAAAAACAGGACCGGGCTAATTAATAGAATACAAAATATAGACTGCACACTGATCCCGACGGCAGATATGACCAAAATGAAATAAAACGGAGTAAAGGACTAAATTATTTTGAACAAAATTGCCCTATATTTCGGTTTGCAATACAAAATACAAACCTTCCTCAGGGGCTGAGTAGAAAAAATATGTGAAAAGAAAACCGTTACAAATAAAAATTGTCGCGTATTTTTATTTAAATTTTTTATTTGTAACGGTTTTCTTTTCACATATTTTTTTCTACTCAGCCCCTGAGGAAGGTTTGTATTTTGTATTGCAAACCGAAATATAGGGCAATTTTGTTCAAAATAATTTAGTCCTTTACTCCGTTTTATTTCATTTTGGTCATATCTGCCGTCGGGATCAGTGTGCCGTCTATATTTTGTATTCTAAAATTTTTACTGATCCAGGTCTACTAAAGATCCGGCACTCTCATCGGTTTGTTGCTGTGGTCATACAGTTTTTAATTTCATCTAATTAATAGAAAGCATTTGCTCGATGGCTCCACTTGCACTTTTTTTTTCAGCAGGAATTCTTTTACCCAATTGCCCAGCCTTCCCCCCTTGCAAAAATGTAATGGTCTGTCTCTTAACTTCACGACAGTTGACGACAGTTGTACGTCAAAATACCACCCTAAATTGATTTTATCCGCTTTATAAAAACTTATTTGTTGTTTTTATAAAGAAAATAAATATCTGACGTTTCCAACCTTTTTAACCAGAGAGCAGTAGAAATGTTCCAGTTGTCACAGACCATCTTCATGCTTGTGGCAAACTTTAAAGACAAAGAAAAACACATTCATTTAAATTTAACGAAAGTGACGCTTCAAATGATAAAAAGGGAAATATTACCTCGACTTTTAGAATATTAATATTAGTAACTCTGTTCCACTTGGCTTTTCCATTCTCGTCATAACCATTAAACCCCAGTCCAGACATGTTATTAACGGCCTCAGCTGAAACGAAAAAATTACAAGACATGGCGAATCCTCTTTCTATAGCATGTCAAATTTGTGAGCCGGTCCACGCTAAAGGCCCGGATACACGGTGCAACATTGCACGCAATATTGCGCGCAACATTTTTTACTCGACGTGGCTACACGGTCGCAACATTTCGTGCAACATTACGCGCAATATTTGATGAGCGGCTGTTAAGATATCGGTTTTCTTTAAAATTGTAAATTATAAGTATTTGTTCACTTGATTGTACCTTCGTAAAACCAAAGATAAATATACCCAGAAACGAAACAAGCTAAAGACCTTTGCTACCTTTCCGCCCGCTATGGCTACTCCCTACCACCACGCGAGTAATATAAAAGCTGATAAAAGAAGTGAATGAAAATATCCTGAACAAAACTTTTGGATTCCGAACCACAGGTAAGGCTTACGAAAAAAGATTACTTAACTCTGTAATAGTAAATTAGCGAACTCCCTTCTTCGGCAGATTAAACCAACGCTTTCTTTTTACGTGAAACGTACGACGAGTGACATTTAGGTCAGCGGTTAAATTTGAATGTGAGATTTGATTGGCTGAACACTGAAATTTGCGTCACAATATTGCACGAAATGCTGCAGATGGTGGATACACGAAGAAATTTGTTGCGAGCAATGTTGCAGAAGTAGGACGAAATTCTACTGCTGCAATATTGCGTGCAATATTGCGCGCAACAATTTTAGGGGTGGATACACGATGCAATTTAGCCATTGCGCGCAATATTGCACCGTGTATCCGGACCTTTAGTCTCCTTCGCAGCCGGATGTCACGCAACGGGAAGGGGGGAGCGTTGCGTGACATCCCAGAAAACGGGTACGAAGGAGACTAGTCCACGCTACGTCGGAGCAATTTTAAAACCCAACAATTACCGGTCATTTTTGAAATTGTGTTTGAGGAAAACTTGGGAAGGAAAATCATGCACAAGTTGTCAAAATATTTTCCGTTCACACGAAAACGCACAGCCGGCGTTTTCAAATTCATCCGGTTTGAAGTAATATATCAAACACGAGAGACAGTGTTTCATCGAGATATCCAAACACCGAGAAAAGAGTTGAAATACGACGCGCAGCGCAGTATTTTTGACGAAATTCGAGGTGTATGGATAGCCGATGAAACGCTGTCTCGAGTGTTTGATATATCTTCTCAATCGAAACAAAAACTAAGGAGTAAACGGAGAAGTAAAATCTTCAAAATCTATGCTAATTAAGACCGGGTATCCAAACCTCCTTCACGTTTGTAATTTTCTTTGTTTTAACTTGATGAATTATTAATGAGTTTGAGAAGACAGGGTTCGTACCGTTTTCAGAAACAACTTTCCAGGACTTTTCCGGACTCAGATTGATTTTTCAAGGGCTCTAAAATTCACATTAACTCCTACACTCCCGAGATCTCAATGTTAATTCTCCTTACTTCCTTCTATAGCCTTTATATTTTTTGAGTTCAACAGATTTCCAGAACTTTCCAGGGTCAATGGCCTTTCTCCAGGAGTTTCCAGTCCTGGAAAATGCCAGAATGAAATTCCAGGACTTTCCAGGA
>JAHPZR010047463.1:0-21007 GCA_019787425.1 Platygyra sinensis | reverse complement strand
GCTATCAAAACACGATTAGTGATAATTTTGAATGTATAATAAAACAATTGTTTTACCTGGAGAAAGTTCTTGCTGACCTTTTCTAGGAGGAAATGAGTATCTGGAATAGAGGATGAAACAAAAATACAGAATTACAAAATATGGTTAAAAAATAACATGTATAAGGCAAGGTTTGAATGTATACAAATTAAACACACTCTCTATTCTCATAAAGACATTGGATAGTAAATAGGAGTTGTCTCGAGGATAGCAATTAGAGAATAAGACAATGGCCAACTTTTCCTACTCACTGGTTTATTCCAGAAAGTGGATCACCTAAAGGGCGATGGTGAGCCATGAGCTGGAAACAATAAAATCAAAACAGGCTGGCCAGCACCTACACCGTATGGAAAGAAAAGGTTGAACAAAGAAATAATAATGTTATGCTACTTATTTATATATTCCACACACATGTCCAAGAATTTACAGCCACCATTACTTTTCCTTAATCCAAGTCTTGATTGAGAATTTGAGAACACTTCTGTACGTGAACTTATATTGTTGTTACTGGTCTGAATTAACACAAATCTTAAAAATTGTAGCTGCGAATTCTACAATATATTCACAAAATATGTGAACAGAAAGTGGCCAGTTTCTACTTGCATTTTAAATATTTAGTAGGAAAAAATATAAAATTACTTTATATTTATTATTAATTTAGTTTACATGTGTACAGCCTCATGGAGAAACAGCTAACTGCTGATAACTATCTAGTCGGAAGATACACTGTACGTAATTTACAAATGGTTTAAATACATGTGTGCCTTTATATCAGCTAGCTTCAAAGTAATGATTTTTAGCGAAAACATGGTAGCACAGGATCCTTGTGCTCTATATGTCTGGCATAAGATGAGTAGAAGCCAATGACTCAAGAATAGCAAGTACAGTCAAACCTTTATTAAGTGACCACTCTCAGGGACGAGACAACTGGCTGCATAATAGAGGGGGCTGTTTAATAGAGGTTCACCTGAAAACAATGTTTGGCATGGTCCGGTTTCACCCCTGGGATGGAAAGAAGCTGGCCACGACTGCTTAATAGACGTGGCCATTGAATAGGGGCTTTTCCAGGACTTTGACTGCTGGCATTAAGGTTGGCCACTAAACAGGGGGCTGCTTAATAGAGGTTCGACTAAACCTAAATCATCATGTACTCTGTGTCATGAATATAATGAATTATAGTACATAAACTTGTACATGGCAAAAATAAAACAAGGACCTTAGAAGGGGAAAAATAACTGTCACAGCATTTGCTTTCTAAGATTATAAAAACTGCAAATTCCATCTTTCTGTGGGCATTCTTAGGGAGGTAGGTGAAAACAGAACAAGGAATTGTCTTACAATTTATTGTAAGGTGGGGGTGGCAAACTAGCTTCTTTTACATTATTGAAAAGGGATGCAAGCTTACATGTCTATACTAATACAAGCCATTATAGGTATTATATGTTACCTATATTTATGGGTATGTTTAAGAATACATGCCAATTATACGTCCTATTAAAAAAGGGCTTGTTTGTTCCATTCCAAACAAGATAAAATGACATCAGAACAACCTTCAAAAATCCTACCGTTCTCACCATAGATTTCAACTATGACAAATTCCTCTGCTTTAAATATACTGCTAGAATCACCTGCTTCAACTTTATCCTGACGAAATCAATTCCAGGTTGATATTTTGAGGTAAATTTTGGCTACAATTTCGTAGTTTCGTTTTCAAAGTTGACTCCATGCACTTTTTCACATGCGCAGTAGAAATGTTGAACTGACCAACATGCGTGACAGGCTCACAATAACTTTGGGGGCAGGGGAGGGGTGTGGAGGCCACCATAACCTACCCTTCCCAAGGTGAAAAGAAACACGGAAGGTTTGCCAAAAATGTAATGTGGAAGGAGATCGAGGTGCCAGAAAAGATAAACAAGGAACACTGTTTCTGCTGTTTGCCATGATCTAAGACGCGGAAGAAGAAGCTTAGCTTTTTTTGGGCTACAGCCTACCCGGAAGAACATACCAAAAAGTAGGAAGACATGGGAAGAGGGGACCATAAAGAAACAAAAAAAAAACTGAGAAAGGACCAACACGAACATAGTCAACCATGTTTCTAAGTTAACGGTAAAAAGCAAACACGTATACCCTGAGCCTGGCTATAAACCACTCCAACGTGAGTAAGCAACATTAAGGTATGGATCCCCTTATTTTTCCTTGGAATATATTTGGAAGGGTACGCACCGGGTACCTCGTGTAATTACGCGATCACTGACAACTGTTTTGTTGTCACAGTCTAGCTACAACCCGGGAGCTACAACTCGCTCGTTCGCGTGTAGACCGTGTCCTGGCTGAGTCTCAGCACCGCAGGACGCTTTTGCTTGTGCTCCCCCATGGTTACTCCGCTACGATCCGCTACGTTTTATCTCTTTACGTTGGTTATAAATTTTTGAAAAAGATCTATAAAAGGAGAGATATTACATACACGTTCAGTTTCTCCCACAATATATCAAAGTAATCTATTGTAGGACAAAAACGCTATCAAAAGCACCATTCTTAGCATTTACGCGGGAACGAGGCCAAGCAGACTTTGAACCCTGTGATTATTTTATTCGCTGTTGTGAGAGGAGGAGAGGAGGTGTGCGTGTTATTTACGGAGAAAAACACGCAACGCTTTTGTTCAAGGGCTAGCTTATCACCGTTTAACGGCTAATAACATAAATAATCTTTTGGTGTTTTCAAGGATTCAACATGGCTGAAGCGAGGCTTGGCGTAGCCTTTCAATTCCAAGTAACAGAAGAGGGAATTTTCGTCAACATAGACCGAAATGCTTTGAAATTTGTCGGCCGGGCCATGATGAAGTCTGCTAAGCGTCGCGTGAAGGGGGCGAAAAAAGCTATCCTGAAACGTTCGTTCCCTGCAACACCGGCAACCTGGATTCTTCTCGTGGCTGCGCTAAGCGCTGCTCGATATACAGAGCACGAAACCACACTGGGAGTTTTAGGAAAGCTGGAGCGTGGAATGCCCTGGTGAGTTGTTAAAGTACTTGGACTTTGCCCACCCGGCTTCGTAAGGTAGTTTTGATACAGTTTACATTTTATTGTGTGCCGTTAGAAAACCACACAATTAGCCTGTAGTTTATTTGAGTTTGCTAATATTAACAAAGTTAAGCTTATATTTAAGCTTAAGCTTTAATATTATTTCTTTGGGTGTTCTTTTCGCGAGATATCTTTCGCTTTAAAATGTTAAATAGCTCGGGTAACCTCACGACGGACACGATTGTGTGTTCTTTTTATGGGGTCGTTCCTTTTAGGCCTTTTTGTTTTGCTAAAAGTGGAAAACATCTATTTATTTTCTGGTTACAATATCTATTTAAAGTATCAGATGAGCAGGGGATAATTGAGCGCCAAGAAATTTGCTCTCAGTGGACGATCACCAGATTTTCACAAAGGAACAATTTTCAATTCTTTGAACCAAATCCGCAATTTGGAGTTAGTATATTTTCTAAAACATAACAGATGAGTGTGTTTTTAATTCTTACTAATTATTAGCTGGCCAGATAAAGAGAGATTAGTTCAGAGATGTAACATTTTTCCTGGTAATACAATAGAGATGATCTCAAATCCTCAGTGTCACACAAGCATCAGGTTACATCTATATTGAAGCATTACACCTAAAAGGGGCACAGGAGGATTTCGGGGAGAGGGGAAGCAGGTGCAGGCGGTGACATTCTGATAAACTTGAACAGAGAAGGTGTAATATACCTGTTCTTATTTCCCCTGCTTCTAAATTGACCTTGGGAGCCTTATCTACTGCCTTCCTTATTATTGCATTCAAGGTACATTCTGGAAAAGCGTCTCCTTACATAATTATGTAGTGCAGAGAATAATACTAGATCTAGCTCTTGCCAAGTACCAACGAGCAGCCAATCAAAACAAATACTAACTGGGAACATTATCAATAATAATTAAGTTACTGTTACTTGTGAGATCAAGTAAGGATTGTTACTTGTGGGATTTTAGTGTAAATGTTTGCACTAGCTGGCATATATTGATCTGAGGTCTTTAAGGTGGCTGAACACAGTTTTTGATACCTCTGTTTCATTTACCTTTGCTTCTAAAACCCTTGATCCTTTGGTCGCCAAAAATGGCAGCAAGCAAGTTGACAACACAAACTTCACTGGCATATCTTGAATTTCCTTTGTTAAATTTTAATTTTTTTTAATCCTCCAGTTACTTATTTCCTAAAGTATTTTCGCTCTAAATTTCGTGAAATTCTAAAGAGTGGTTCTCGAGAAATAGGCGTATCTCCGAAAGTCAATTTTTCACTCAATCGCAATTTTTTCGACTTACTACGCATGCGCTGCATTTAACTGGGTTCCTTCGGTAACAAACAAAAGCTGAGAATTGCTGGTTTCTTTGCATCGTTTCTTTTTCTAACATACCTCTGTAATAAAAGAGTAAAACCATCAATACAGTGTTCATTTGTGAAGAAAAATAGTACAGACAGCGCGGACATTGAGCAAATAAAATGATCGCTGTATTGATGCCATGCGTGTTTTTATGCAATACTTGGGTGCACGCTGAACTGCATTAGCATGAGCGCGTGCGAAAACTGTGTTTGGCCACCTTAAAGCAGTAATGTTAGCTTACCTAACTCTTCAGCATACAGGAAACAATGTTCGATAGCAGTGACTTGACTGTGTGTTTTCAAGTAGAACAATGTAGGAGCATTATTGCCAACAAGCCAGCCAAGCAAAGATATGAGGCTGGCGAGGCAGCAGCATTATAGAGCCGTGTGAAAGTACATGTACGGTGCAGGCGGAAAAATTCTCGAGTGATAGAGAGAAATGTTTGTGAAGTAAGATTCCTGATTGCAAGGCAAGATTCCTGAGATTCCATTGACGTAGTGAAAAAGAGGTCGTTTGTCTTGCAACGGACCAATTGTAGCACACAGAGATTGTAACGTCAAGCCCACATGGTTTTGATCGTCAATGCAATGTTTCTAGCAAGCTCAACAATCGGCCAGTGAGCCAAAAGAGTACTCAGTCACGGTGCCAAACTCAGCCAGTGTACCAAGTTCGGTCAGCGTGACAATCTAGACAACGTCAGCGGGCATAAAGCAATCAAAGAAACTGAGAAACCTTTTTAAATTGAATTCAATCAAAGCAAAGCTAAAACAAACAACAACTGTAGCAAACTATTGGCCAGCGATTCACACGAGAGTAATCTCGACATAGGCCAGTGAGCCAACTTTGTCACCGCCAGCGAGCAAAAAGCAATCAAAGCAATATTTACAATATTTGTGTCAAAATTTAAGTTAAGACATTTGACGTTGTTTTGAATACTTGAATACAAAAAAGTGACATGCACAAAACATGACCCCATTTTTCGAAGTTCCCAATTAGAATTTGTTTTGAATGCTTGCTCATTGGCACTTTTAGCAAGAGCTACATCTAGTTAGACATGAATAAAATTATTATTATTGTTGTTGTTATAATGCTGTGTGAATAGTGAAAGCCTCAAAGAAAATTCCTTGCCCTTCTTCCACTCTTTGTTTCTCAAGCTAACTGCAAACTGACTAAAAACCTGGAAACGGCTGCACTTCATGAAAATACAGTTCTTGAATTGATCAGAATACGATTCAAAATTTTTGTAATAAACTTAGTTATCTCTTATCAAGCGAGTGTCCAGTTATCACAGGTACAAGTGCAGATATCGTCAAAATTTTTATTTTCCCATCTGATCCTATATTTCATGCAATGAACTTTGGCGGCAAAATTCTTCGATTTGGATAAAAAGTGACTTTTTATGAAGTTTTAAAAACCTGAAAATCCTATTTTATTGCAATTTATAACATAGATAGGACCCTGCGCGCGCTCTGATTAGTCAAAAACCTACGTTTTATCATCTGGAGTATAAAACATAGAAAAAACGTGTTATATTGTTTTGCGCGCGCAAAATCTATATCATAAAGCAAATGAAGAAGCCTAAGCCGTGTATTACACTGTGATAAAACACTCCGGTCATTTGAGAACACTCAAGAAATGTAGAAAACACTCGCCTGCGGCTCGTGTTTTCTACATTTCCCTCGTGTTCTCAAATGCCTGTCGTGTTTTATCACAGTGTAATACACTGCTTAGGCTTCTTTATTTGTAACTAACTGTGCTGCTGATCACATCATCAAGACGCTCAGATTCAGGAACGTGTGACTTCAGGCTTGACTTGTCTGGCTTGTTTTACCTCTGTAAATTTAGCTTCATAGTCCATGCAAAATGCTCATTTCCAGCATTTTGTATAAACTACTAAGTTTAATTTACGGAAGTACAACAAGCCAGATGAGTAAAACCTGAAGTCAAGTGTTCCTTAATCTAGCTACGTCACAACTCATTCCGAAACAAGGGAAGACTGGTGCGAATGGTGGACCAAAATGGCGGCAAATTTGAACGTTTTTAAAACTTCTAAAAAAAGATTGCATTTTATTGAAATCGAATTATTTTTCGCTGAAGTTCATTGGGTGATATATAGAATCAGATATTAAGAAAATAAAAATTTTGATGATATGGGCACCTCCATGTATACTCAGTAACTTGCTATTGTTCATATGCACATAACTTGTTTTCTTATATTGTTACTCATTATTGGAATAATCTAAATAACTCTATCAAGCTTAGTATATTCATTTACATTGCACCAATTTTGAAATAGTGTAAGTAATGTTGATTTTAAAAGACGCTCATGTTGCTCCTGCACATCATGAACTTTGCATAGTAAATTCTATCATATATCAGGGCTCAAAATTGCGACCAATATGATCGCCAATGCGACTAACTTTTTCTCCTTGGCGACTAAAATTGTTGTTTAGTTGCCAATTTGGTGACCTGAATTTTGCATGAGTGAGAAGTACAATAAGCATTTAAGTTAAAATAAACATCTTGCCCTGCTTTGCGTTCATCGTAAAAGAATGGGCCAAATATTTGCATAAAAAAGCTACGTTCCCTCCAAACTTTACGGACTCCTGTTCGCAATATTTTCTGCGACGCCATTAGAGTTTCTCTCCATGGAACCACACAAGAGCCGCAGAATTTTGCAAAAAGACCGCTGAACGATAACAAATTTGAGAAGAAAAGGTAAGTTTAGGCTCAAAGGTAATCAAGTGTTTAGATGGAGCTTGGCGAAAATTACAATTTATACGTTTTGTTGATTGCGTGACGTGCGCTCATGGCTCAGAAGTGGTTTCCTAGCACGTAATCAAAATCTCCCCTGATCAAATTTCTTTCCAGGGTAAAAATAGCTGCATTGGGAACGAAAACGCTGTGTTTTATTTCTTAAGCTTAGCAATTTTCTGTGAGCATTTTTTAGTTTCTCTGTAAAAAACTTAACTCAACAACGATATATTTATTAAAACTGTAAACGTTACGCGTAAACTGTTACATTATAGTTGTCACCACCTATCTTATTTTTTTGTAGGAGGCAAAGTTTAGACCCTAAAACAGTAATAGCAGTAGCTGTGTTGTTGTGTGCGACAATACTGTGGATGCTGATTGGTCATATTCATCAATTTATTCTCCGTCAGTTGCTGAATTATAGAGCATTTCTTTATGAACCAAGAGGGTAAGGTTTTATTTCTTTTATAAGTACACAGTATGTAATTTCTTTTGTGAAGTCTGTACCAGTGTTTGAGCCAGCTCAACTGCCTCAGGAGACAATTTGTCCCTCTGCTGCCTTTGCAAAGGGACAAACAGGCAATAGCAGGGGACCGAGCATAATTTACTACTAGTTATAGTTCTCACTAAATCTGCCCCTACTTTTATTTTATCCCTCAAGGGTATAAAATTCTTATAAAATTCCACTGCGTATAAGGAAACTAATTATTGTATGAACTGAAAGAAAATATATTTTTTTTGTCAACTGTATCAACCCAGCCGTCACATGGGCCCTACACCACAAAGATTACTCATTAAAAATAAGCGATCCAAATAAACGTGATCTTTATACGTGTGGTGTTTGGGTGGAGTCTGTCGACCCCGTCGATTTGTGTCTGACAAATCAACTTCTGTTGCCAAACAGTTCCATCTGGTACTGCTGAATAACCTTTGAATGCAAGATATGAAGAAATCACTGTGATGACAGATACTCGCCCAAAAATATATTTGGCAAATATCTTCCTCTCCTCCTCGTGCAGCAAATAGTGTCTTCCTCGATCTCCTCCTCGTGTTTGTGGTCGCAAGAATTACCCATGTAGCATCATTGCCTTGGGAGCTGACTGAAAAATTAACTGGGACCACCGTGCGCGTCTAGTTTCTTCAAATCGGGATTGATTCGCATACTACACCAATATTCACACATTCTTTATACGTATACAATTTACAGTAACCACTTGTGTAATCATTCAACGCTTTTGTCTAGGAATTTCAAGGTTTCAAATTCAGAAGTCGAGCGTCATTTTCTTTGTTGTGAAATTCATTTTAAGTTTATTCTTCTGCTTCATGAATGAACTGTTTCACATTAAAAAGAACTCCAGATTTTCCTCTTGGACATTGTTCCAAAGAAATATAGATGTTTACATAAAGCAAAGATCACTTCGGTCCACAAATGAAACAAGCTGCCAACACGTGTAAATCCCGTGGAAGCCAGTCACGTGGGAATGATGTAAGTCTCATTCTACTTCCAAATATGGTAAAAATGATCCTCACTTGATTATTTAGCTTGGAGCTTTTGAGTTTACAAGATGGTAGAGTGTGCAAGAATTGGTAAATCTATACATTGTCTAGTAGAATGACATGATTTCATAACAATATTGCAGAGTTAGTTGGGGAAACACAAATGACATCTGCTTTGTTCAAGTACTTTGAAAATAAGGGCAGGGGTTTCAATAAAAGTTGAAGTAGGCAGCTGGTTAGAAAAGAATAACCAACTATATGAAATAGGGGCTGTCAGGCCCCTAAACCTAGCGTTGAAATCTGGAAGCTCTGAAATGCCATTTCCAGCATTCTGGGCACCAAATTGAGAGTAAAATATAAAGGAAGACTTCATATCAACAGCAACACTTTTCTCTATTTTTACAACACTAATATGCTGAAAATGCAGCTTTCATTCAAGTTTTGATTTATCAGGACTGGCGCAATCAGCTCCTCAACACGATAGACAAATACGTTCATCTGGTACATTTGCATGCACGCTAATTTTACGTAAACCTCTTGGTTTATCGACAAACCTTTAAAGAAGTAGGTAAAAATTTCACTAAAATACCGCACTTTCATGAAAACACATTCAATTACGTTTTCATTCAGGTTAAACGACTTATTTCCAATGTCTGTGCATTTGTAGTTTTCAGTGCATGCTAACTCAGCGCTTCTTTTTTCCGCTCACATAAATTTTCAAAAACTAATTGCAGCAGCGCAACTCAAAACTAATGGGATGAACTTTTAAATGGCAATAAATGTAGACTTACCCGCAATCTTTCTTTGTTTGACAAAGAAGCTTGTTATGTCTCGCTCTCTTTGTCTGGACATTTTCTCACGGCTGAGCCGGTGGATGTGACTTAAGTCCAAAAATAATTGTGGAGCGGTACAACGATAAATGCGAAATCTGCTTCCATGCTAGGTACAGCAGTGAAGTAATAAAGACAGTGAAGTGATGGTACAATACAAGGTATTGAACAATTCAAGGTTGTTGGGGTCCTGCCCTAGTTGTGCAAGCTTGTTATGCGACCCCCAACTCAGTTGAGTGCCAGCGAGTCACGACTATTTCTGACCACAGTGAATAGTGAATGCGCAATTAGGCCCGATCTTTTGACAATTATTTTGAAATTGAGGTAAAAAATTACAAGTCTAACACAATGATGTTACTATAAACTTTATTTTACTACTTAATTTCAAAGAAGTTTTCTTTAGTTACTTAAATTTAGGCAAAAAAGTGTTTGACTTCTCTGAGCAAAGGAGCTGATGCTTTTCGTCAGCTGTCAGTGCTTATTAAAAGCACTGTAAGGGCATACCAAAGCCATGAATGAAACTGCATAATGTGACAACATTCAACGATGACACTTCTGCGTATACGACAGGTTTGGAATGTTGTTCAAGGAGCAAAGCGTGAGACAATAACTAGTGTCTTTAAAAGCAATTTATAAGTGCTGATAAACAAATTTTATATGAAAATGTGAAATGCTAGCAGACAAAGAATTGAATACATATATAATTATTTACAAGAAACTGGCTCCACAAATACTTCTGATCGTGGGGGATATTTATGGCCTGGCCATCAAATTTTAATGGACAAGTCGTCGCTCAAGGGGGAGAATGTCGCAAGTTTGGCTCTGGCTCAAACACTGTCTGTACTTTAGTAAGCCATGTGGTTACACCAAACCTGAGAAAAGTAATTTGAACTTGTCCTTAACTTGGGTGATAAGATAAGCTATCTTTTTTCCAAGCTATATTGTTTGATTAAATACACATGTATCTAGAGATCAAAGAACATTGAATTTATAATGTTACATGTATTTAATGCAAACACTTCAAATACTCCAGTATATTTTTCAGGAAGGGCTAGTATTTAAAAATTTTAGTTTGAAGTTGATGTTAGTCAAAAGTATAACTTACTGGTAATGAAGATATTGGAAATCAATGTAAATAAGTAAACATGGTTTTGAAAATTTCTTATCTTTTGCTTAGGAAGCTGTCGTTAAAAACCAAATGCTGGTTGGTAAGTTTGTTTCAGTTTTATTTTAAGTTTAGCTAACTTCATCCCTAACTTCTAACATACAACGTAAGGAATGTAAAATGTAACAGACTGAAAGGGACTAACAAAATTTTTGTCAAGAATTAATTTACTCAGCTGCATGTAGTTTCAATGTGATGTCATACAAACCTTTAAAACTGTTTATAACTCGTGATCTACATGTACTTGTAGTTTCTATTGACCTTCCAGTATGCGGAGACTAAATCTAATTATTGTGATGTCGATGACTGGCATAACAAGTGTGGCTTTTGTTGTACATACATGTATAAATGTAATTCTGAATACGGCATTCTCAGGTGCGACCCAAACTTCGTTTACATGGCCCTAGACCTGTACACACCTTTGCTTACAAAGTGTAAATATACAGTAACATAATAATAATAACAGTTAATAATAGCTGTAACAGTTACCTCTTTTGTGATTGCAGGCTTAGTAAAACTTCTAGGTGGAAAGAACCCAACTCTCTACAGCTATGAGAAGTCTTTGCCTTACCTACCTGTTCCAGATCTTGAAGCCACTACAGAGAGAGTAAGTTACAAAATCTCATAAATTTTGAATAACAGTGTAGATAATAGGGCATTTAATTAGTTACTATAGTTGTTATAATTAATTTACATTACTGATGAATTATTCTATTTATTTATGGAATTTTAGAATTGTAACTTTGAACTTTTATTTTATTTTTAATTTAATATTTATTGTAAGGCGCAGTTGAATATCTTTATAGAAACTGCGCGGTATAAATTTCAATTTATTATTTATTATTATTATTATTATTATTATTATTATTATTATTATTATTATTATTATTATTATTATTATTATTATTAGATACATCATGAGTGCAACAAATGAATCACAATTTGTATTGCTTGTTAATTTTTTTTCAGTATTTGGAATCAGTTAGGCCTGTTCTTAGTGAAGAGAGGTTCAAGGAGATGGAAAAACTGGCTCTTGATTTTAAGGTGTGATAGATTATCCTTAAATTCAAGTAATCAAGTAGTTTCACACTCGCATACGCTAATTGCATTACAGTTGACTTTCAATATTCAAACTCTCACCAACTTAAATCTTGCCCTAACTCCAACCAAAATTAATTTCCATTTCTGTTTTTTTTCCTTATTTCCGTTCATTTGTTCTCAACTCCCAATAACTCAAACTCCCTATAATTCAAATCTTTTTAGATTGAAGGTTGAAGTTATCAGGAGTTTACTGTATTGATCTACAAGAGACTCAGCAATGTCATATAACTTCTTCTAGGGTTTTTATAATAATAATAATAATAATAATAATAATAATAATAATAATAATAATAATAACAATAATAATAATAATAATAACAATAATAACAATAACAACATTAATAATAACAGCAATGCCTGGAACCATGCACATCCTTTGAAAGGTCCTTTCAATTCAGTTAATGTAACAAACACTCCTTTAGCACCTTAGAGCCATAGTTTGGCTCTGGCTTTAGAAGGCAAAATGTAGAGAAATTTATGAAATAATTATATAATAATAATAATCATTATCATAATAATCACAATAATCATAATAAGTGTAATAATCATAATAATTGTCATCATAATAATGATAATGATCAAAGCGATCTTTGTAGCTTTTGGGCTTGTCAAAAAGGGGACAATAAACTACATCGGTAAGATCCCAGGCAATATCAGAATAACAAGCTACAGAAGACCACTCTCCTTGGAACTGCTCTCATACTTAGGAGGACTCTACATGTATCTATCAAGTAATCCGGCAGGGTTATGACTGCAAGCTCATGGATTGAACTTGGCACCTCAAGTAAAAAGAGCAAGACTCAAAGGGGCTCAGTCCCAGTTGAACGGTTTGAAAAGTTTAGCTAAACTTTTCAATTGCGTTGTTTGCAATCTGTGTCACTCCTCTCCATCCTTAACCATCCTTGTTCCTCTATAGTTTATTATCATCTATTTGATGTTTTTCTATCTTTGTAAAGTATTATTTTCAGGTTTCCTTCAATTTAACAGTAATTTTGTCGATGCTCAAAATAACTCAAAACACGGTGACTGAGCCCCTCTTAAGGTCTTACATAATAATGATAATGATAATGATAATGATAATGACAATGAACTTATTTATGCAGGATAACCATTTCACTTATAAAAACTGATATCAACATGGGTCCTGCATAAAATAAATAAATTTTTAAATAGTTGATAAAATAAAAATATAAAAACTGCAAAAAATAAAAAGCTTCATAAGAAAGCTAAAAATAAACATCTAATAAGATATTAAGAGACTGGAACGAGATTCATTGACAATTATTAAAAATATCTGCCCCTTTTAGGATGGGCTTGGAAAGAGGCTACAACGATACCTAGTTTGGAAATCCTGGTGGTCATCAAACTATGTATGTACATGTATTGTGTTCTTGCTTTAGTTTCCCGTTCTCGTTCTAATATAATTGTGGACTGACGACTAAGTTACATGTAAACTTTACTCGCATTAGAGTAATGCCACTTCAGTTCCTAAAGTTGTGACATCTTCTTTCTCCTCAAGAGATTGGTCAATAATTTCATGCACTCTGGTTTCTGGGACACGCTGTCATGGTTAACGCTTTAAACTGTGGACCAAGCTGTTTGGGTTTAAATCTTTGCTGGGGTCATTTGTGTTTTGTTCCTGGACGAGACACATCACTCTCTTAGCATTACTTGCCACCCCTGTCAAAAAGTGATACATGTACCTGCAAATTTTATGCTGGTGGGTAACTCTGTTACAGTTATCCAATCCAGGGCTGCTGTGAAAATACAATTTACTTACTAACGATAGTCAATTTTCATTGTGGACCTGGAAGATAGCACCACCTTGCATTTTAATGACCATTATTTCAAAGACAACCATTTTACCTAGTAGACATAACGTGTTCAAACAATAGTTACAGTGTATGTGTATGTTCAGGTGGATTATTATAATTGTTATGTGTTGTCTGTCATTTAAATTGTCTTCATCATCAAACAGATCAGTGACTGGTGGCAACAGTTTGTTTATCTACGATCCAGAGAGCCTCTCATGATCAACAGTAACTACTATGGAGTGGTTAGTATCTGGTGTTGTCATAGGTACACAACTTGAACCTTAGAAGCATAACTGCTTATTAACTGGCCATAATTGTTTACATGAGAAAAGTTGGCCAATATGTGTTTACTGAAAAAAAAACAGTCCAGTGTATCTGTAAGTAACCAGTATTCCTTTGATGATTCTTTTTTTAGGATTCATTATTAGTTCCTTCACGAATCCAGAGTGCAAGAGCAGCCAACATGATCCATGCCATGTTCCTGTACAGGAAACAAATCTTCAAGGAAAAGTTGGAACCAGTAAGTTTTCCTTTATCTTGCTGATTAGGCTTGAAAATTGTATTGTAACAACATGATAGTTTGTTGAGATAAAGTAATAAAAATAAAACCATATCAGTTAAGTCTCAAGTATACCTGCTAACTTTTCCGGGCTCACAATAATTGTGATTTTCGGTAAAGGTATTTCAAGTACTTAGATTTCTGGTGATAGTCATGATTTCTGAACAACTTTCTACCACTCTGGAAAATGTAGCCCAAGAGTTGCTACAATTTGATTGTGCGTAACAAATATGGACATTTATTCATTCCGGAGACCCGAGGCCCAGATATTTTTTTTTACTAGATATACATGTATGTTGTGGGTCAATTTGTTCTTTAGGTTTTTAATTTTCTACTCACCTGGATTTAAACAACTGACCTTTGACTTTGTAGTGAACCTATATTTCCTCCACTAAGCCACATAATTTGTTGCAAAGTTGCTCAAATTTTTGTGGCTAATCATTTATTGGTCCCAGACCAGACTCTCCCTTCCCCTTTGACTCAATCAACATAGGTTGAAATCATTCTGACTGAAAAAACAAATTTACCCAAAACTTATACACTAAATTAAATACAAATCTGTCATTTATCATCATCTATGCTATCAGTACCTAGATAATACACAGGGCTTCAGCAATTCGTCACCACTTGTTTTGGTATACAGCCCCTTGGCAGGCTACCTACCAACTCTTCCATCCCAGCTCCTCTTTCCTTTTCAGCCTTTTTATACCAAGTTCTCGTTCTTCCAACTCATCTCCTACGCACTAGAAGCCAGGTTAATGCTTTTCTAGGATCATAACCAGGCTGTATCCTTTAATTGTGGCCAATCTATCATCCACTCTTTCCTTTGCAGCAATTTGCCATGGGTATCATTCCTCTTTGCTCAGAACAATTCAGGAAAACATTCAATACAACCAGGATCCCACTGAAAGAACAAGGTGTGGATGCTAGTGATAATGTGTTCTGATAGAGAACAAGTAACTGCTAATTGTTTTTTATAGACTATAGAGCGTGCATGTGACATCTTCAAATTCTCAAATCTAAAACTAAAGAGCCTCTAAAGATTTTATCCTGATCACGCATAAGAGGTACTAAGTTTATATCTATTTACAACTTTCCAGCTCAGTAGCGGCCTTTCTTTGGAAACCAGGCATTTTGAATTTTCGAAGTTATGCTGGCTGGTGACATAAAGCTAACATAGTGTTTGTCAAAAAAATATACACTTATCTCATGAGTTTTAGCCATTTTAGGAGTTTAGGTGTTAGGGAAAGTGCTTTTGTAACTGTTTTTGGCTCGGTTCAGAAAATCAGTCGACAAGATAGCCAAAGTAAGTTCCAGATGTTTACACTACTTACCGGCCACCATATTGGAGGACTGAGGAGGTCCTCCAACATGCAGCTCCATACAAACTTCTATAACTTTGCGTGGAATATTTGGACTACATGTACATGTAATATGATTCTCAACTTTGGGACAATGCACACACCATAAACTTAGATAACTGTCTTCTTTATTATTGTCTGTAATATCACAATTTCTTCACTTCATCTGCTTTTGATTTTAATTTTTGTTGTATGATAATGCAAACACTTTGTACCAATCTGTTTTCTCTGTTATTACTGTGGGGTTTGCTTCATTACCTATTTTTTCAGACCATTTTTGAGAGTTTTTAATCTGTAACAGATGGTTATACTTGAATACTAGAACTAATTAATGTTACCTTTCCTTCACATGAAAAGGAGAACATCATAACTAATGTATTGTTACTGCTTTAGATCACCTCCATCATCATGGTGCAACATCACACACTGTAATCTACCACAGAGGGAGATTCTTCAGACTCGAAACTTTCTTCCGTGGAGTGTTGTTGAAGCCTGCTGATCTGGAAAGGTTTGTTTATAATAAAAATAAATGTATGTGTTTAGAATTGTTCTCCATTTACCATATCATATTTATGTGAATTATTTGCATGCAGTTGATTACATTTTTTTTGACCTGAAAGGTGGAGACATGCAACCAAAGTGTGTTTTATTGTGAATTTACTGCTCCTTTTTGTTTGTAGACAAATTTTGAAAATTCTTCAGGATGAGTCAAAACCTGTCCCAGGAGAAGAACTTCTGCCAGCCATGACAACTGCTGACAGGTTAGACCATGTCATCTATCACTATCAACTGTGGTAGGACTTAAGGACGTTCGCACGAAAATTTTCTAACATTGATTTTTTTCTGAAAATTTTACCATTGAAAGATGATGAGTTAGTGATGTCAGAAATGTAAAAAAAGTGGGGGTCACCGACTTCGTTTCGGAGAGAACATGCCCGGAAAAACACCTAAATCTGAGTAAATTGGGCTTCGTAAGCGAAGAACACCAAAGTGGCTGCAAGTATCAAAATATTGCAATTAGAGCTTTGAAGGGAAGTGTTCTCTGCCAAATATGGTTTGAATGGACCTATTAAGCAAATTTAGTCAACTGGTGAGGTTCCTCAAAGAACAAGTTCACATTTAGTGACCATAGTTTCACGCGCCTTGCAGCCGCAAGATGGCAGGATTCCATGTCCCTTGGACAGAAATCTTTAAATTTTTTTAACTTCCCACATTGATTTTTTGTTCATTTTTGGACAAAGTGGAGATGAGTTGGAAGAACGAGAACTTGGTATAAAAAGGCTGAAAAGGAAAGAGGAGCTGGGATGGAAGAGTTGGTAGGTAGCCTGCCAAGGGGCTGTATACCAAAACAAGTGGTGACGAAATTGCTGAAGCCCTGTGTATTATATGGTACTGTAGCAAGATGATGATAAATGACAGATTTGTATTTAATTTAGTGTATAAGTTTTGGGTAAATTGTTTTTTCAGTCAGAATGATTTCAACCTATGTTGATTGAGTCAAAGGGGAAGGGAGAGTCTGGTCTGGGACCAATAAATGATTAGCCACAAAAATTTGAGCAACTTTGCAACAAATTAGTGGCTTAGTGGAGGAAATATAGGTCACTACAAAGTCAAAGGTCAGTTGTTTAAATCCAGGTGAGTAGAAAATTAAAAACCTAAAGAACAAATGACCCACAACATACATGTATATCTAGTAAAAAAAAATATCTGGGCCTCGGGTCTCCGGAATGAATAAATGTCCATATTTGTTACGCACCAATCAAATTGTAGCAACTCTTGGGCTACATTTTCCAGAGTGGTAGAAAGTTGTTCAGAAATCATGACTATCACCAGAAATCTAAGTACTTGAAATACCTTTACTGAAAATCACAATTATTGTGAGCCCAGAAAAGTTAGGAGGTATACTTGAGACTTAACTGATATGGTTTTATTTTTATTACTTTATCTCAACAAACTATCATATTGTTACAATACAATTTTCAAGCCTAATCAGCAAGATAAAGGAAAACTTACTGGTTCCAACTTTTCCTTGAAGATTTGTTTCCTGTACAGGAACATGGCATGGATCATGTTGGCTGCTCTTGCACTCTGGATTCGTGAAGGAACTAATAATGAATCCTAAAAAAAGAATCATCAAAGGAATACTGGTTACTTACAGATACACTGGACTGTTTTTTGTTCAGTAAACACATATTGGCCAACTTTTCTCATGTAAACAATTATGGCCAGTTAATAAGTAGTTATGCTTCTAAGGTTCAAGTTGTGTACCTATGACAACACCAGATACTAACCACTCCATAGTAGTTACTGTTGATCATGAGAGGCTCTCTGGATCGTAGATAAACAAACTGTTGCCACCAGTCACTGATCTGTTTGATGATGAAGACAATTTAAATGACAGACAACACATAACAATTGTAATAATCCACCTGAACATACACATACACTGTAACTATTGTTTGAACACGTTATGTCTATTAGGTAAAATGGTTGTCTTTGAAATAATGGTCATTAAAATGCAAGGTGGTGCTATCTTCCAGGTCCACAATGAAAATTGACTATCGTTAGTAAGTAAATTGTATTTTCACAGCAGCCCTGGATTGGATAACTGTAACAGAGTTACCCACCAGCATAAAATTTGCAGGTACATGTATCACTTTTTGACAGGGGTGGCAAGTAATGCTAAGAGAGTGATGTGTCTCGTCCAGGAACAAAACACAAATGACCCCAGCAAAGATTTAAACCCAAACAGCTTGGTCCACAGTTTAAAGCGTTAACCATGACAGCGTGTCCCAGAAACCAGAGTGCATGAAATTATTGACCAATCTCTTGAGGAGAAAGAAGATGTCACAACTTTAGGAACTGAAGTGGCATTACTCTAATGCGAGAAATGTTTACATGTAACTTAGTCGTCAGTCCACAATTATATTAGAACGAGAACGGGAAACTAAAGCAAGAACACAATACATGTACATACATAGTTTGATGACCACCAGGATTTCCAAACTAGGTATCGTTGTAGCCTCTTTCCAAGCCCATCCTAAAAGGGACAGATATTTTTAATAATATTGTCAATGAATCTCGTTCCAGTCTCTTAATATCTTATTATATGTTTATTTTTACCTTTCTTATGAAGCTTTTTATTTTTTGCAGATTTTATATTTTATTTTATCAACTATTTAGAAATTTATTTATTTTATGCAGGACCCATGTTGATACCAGTTTTTATAAGTGAAATGGTTATCCTGCATAAATAAGTTCATTATCATTATCATTATCATCATTATCATGTAAGGCCTTAAAGGGGCTCAGTCACGGTATTTTGAGTTATTTTGAGCATCGACAAAATTACTGTTAAATTGAAGGAAACCTGAAAATAATACTTTACAAAGATAGAAAAACATCAGAGACAATAATAAGCCATAAAGGAACAAGGATGGTTAAGGATGGAGAAGATTGACATGGATTGCAAACAACGAATTTGAAAAGTTAAGCTTAACTTTTCAAACTGTTCAACCGTGACTGAGCCCCTTTAAGTCTTGCTCTTTTTACTTGAGGTGCCAAGTTCAATCCATGAGCTTGCAGTCATAACCCTGCCGGATTACTAGATGGATAGAGTCCTCCAAGGTATGAGAGCAGTTCCAAGCAGAGTGGTCTTCTGTAGCTTGTTATTCTGATATTGCCTGGGATCTTGCCGATGTAGTTTATTGTCCCCTTTTTGACAAGCCCAAAAGCTCCAAAGATCGCTATGATCATTATCATTATTATGATGATGATTGTTATGATTATTACACTTATTATGATTATTGTGATTATTATGATAATGATTATTATTATTATATAATTATTTCATAAAATTTCTCTACATTTTGCCTTCTAAAGCCAGAGCCAAACTATGGCTCTAAGGTGCTAAAGGAGTGTTTGTTACATTAACTGAATTGAAAGGACCTTTCAAAGGATGTGCATGGTTCCAGGCATTGCTGTTATTATTAATGTTGTTATTGTTATTATTGTTATTATTATTATTATTATTGTTATTCATATTATTATTATTATTATTATTATTTATTATTATTATTATTATTATAAAAACCCTAGAAGAAGTTATATGACATTGCTGAGTCTCTTGTAGATCAATACAGTAAATCCTGATAACTTCAACCTTCAATCTAAAAAGATTTGAATTATAGGGAGTTTGAGTATTGGGAGTTGAGAACAAATGAACGGAAATAAGGAAAAAAAACAGAAATGGAAATTAATTTGGTTGGAGTTAGGGCAAGATTTAAGTTGGTGAGAGTTTGAATATTGAAAGTCAACTGTAATGCAATTAGCGTATGCGAGTGTGAAACTACTTGATTACTTGAATTTAAGGATAATCTATCACACCTTAAAATCAAGAGCCAGTTTTCCATCTCCTTGAACCTCTCTTCACTAAGAACAGGCCCTAACTGATTCCAAATACTGAAAAAAAAATTAACAAGCAATACAAATTGTGATTCATTTGTTGCACTCATGATGTATCTAATAATAATAATAATAATAATAATAATAATAATAATAATAATAATAATAATAATAATATAATAATAAATAATAAATTGAAATTTATACCGCGCAGTTTCATATAAAGATATTCAACTGCGCCTTACAATAAATATTAAATTAAAAATAAAATAAAAGTTCAAGTTACAATTCTAAAATTCCATAAATAAATAGAATAATTCATCAGTAATGTAAATTAATTATAACAACTATAGTAACTAATTAAATGCCCTATTATCTACACTGTTATTCAAAATTTATGAGATTTGTAACTTACTCTCTCTGTAGTGGCTTCAAGATCTGGAACAGGTAGGTAAGGCAAAGACTTCTCATAAGCTGTAGAGAGTTGGGTTCTTTCCACCTAGAAGTTTTACTAAGCCTGCAATCCCAAAAGAGGTAAACTGTTACAGCTATTATTAACTGTTATTATATTATGTTACTGTATATTTACACTTTGTAAGCAAAGGTGTGTACAGGTCTAGGGCCATGTAAAACGAAGTTTGGGTCGCACCTGAGAATGCCGTATTCAGAATTACATTTATACATGTATGTACAACAAAAGCCACACTTGTTATGCCAGGTCATCGACATCACAATAATTAGATTTAGTCTCGCATACTGGAAGGTCAATAGAAACTACAAGTACATGTAGATCACGAGTTATAAAACAGTTTTAAAGGTTTGTATGACATCACATTGAAAACTACATGCAGCTGAGTAAATTAATTCTTGACAAAAATTTTGTTAGTCCCTTTCAGTCTGTTACATTTTACATTCCTTACGTTGTATGTTAGAAGTTAGGGATGAAGTTAGCTAAACTTAAAATAAAACTGAAAACAAACTTACCAACCAGCATTTGGTTTTTAAACGACAGCTCCTAAGCAAAAGATAAGAAATTTCAAAACATGTTTACTTATTTACATTGATTTCCAATATCTTCATTACCAGTAAGTTA
>JAHPZR010047462.1:30000-42069 GCA_019787425.1 Platygyra sinensis | reverse complement strand
TGAGGTATATAGACAAAACCGAGACGGGTGAAGTGGGCGGGTAAGCGACAACTAGCTCAGGCTAACGTGGAAAGATCTGAAAGGTGATACGCTAAACCCGCTGAAGGCTAGCCCAACAGGGGCGTGTTCTCAACAGCAATTAGCAATCAGCACCCGTTTTGATCCTTGTACATGGCCACCTTATGAATAATGTAATGCGCAGGCACTTATGGATAAAGACCCTCGCGGCTTTTTAACTACTTCCTGAGTTGTTTTTCAGCTTTCGGTGCCATAAAGAAGCGCTGTCTTGCATTTGAATTAAAGAGCCTTATTTTGGTCTTAAGCAAAATCCTTTTAGAGCTCCACACTGGTTTCAGCGATGTTGAAATGCCTGTCTGGCTTTACCAATACGTGTTTTCACATGTCTGCATCAGCGCATCCCTGCACATCAATCATGCTCCCAATGTAAGAGAACTGGTCGATTTTCTCTTTCTCGTGTCCGTGTATTCTGATTTGGCAGTTTCTTTTACATCCAGTAGTGCTCATCCACTTGGTCTTTTTGTACAGCCTCGTTCCCAAGGCCTTTTCCTCAAGCCAGGGAAAAGGCCCTGGGAACGAGATTGCTTTTTGTATTGATCTTAAGTCCAACTTTACGTACACTGCTGTTAAGTCTTGCTTTTTCTCGCTTAGATGAGATCCAGAGTTGGATCAACGGCAGATCCGCATATTCCAGGTCTTCTAACACGGTTGTCAATTTCTATCTAATCCCAGTACGTTAGTGACTGGTTGATTCTTTCATCACCCAGTGTAGGACAATCAAAAGCAATAGAGGTGACAGCATGAATCCTTGCTTTACCACGGTTTCCACGGCAAACTATTTGAATGTCCCAAAACTTCCTTTCCTGTTCCCATCTATATGTTCGTAACACTTTGCCAGATATGTTCCACCCCTGTATCGTCCTCTTGAATTTCCAATTTAGCCAGAACCTCGAACCTATTCTGTAGTGTCAAGCTGAACTATCTCTAGGTTGTTGGGTCTTTTAGTTTATCAAGATCTAGTTTTCTCCTTACACTTACAGACTCTTTAATTGGCTACTTTCATCAGTTTCAAACCCCAGTCTGCCAACCACCAGCATGTTGTCGCTTCCAATATCTGCACCCCGATATACCGGCCTGCTGTCGAGGAGGGAGGTTTCTCCTTCTTCTGTTAATGGTAATGAGATCTATCTGATTTTTAGTCAGCTTTTTATCTGGAGAAGTCCATGTGGTCTTATGAATCTCTTTATGAGGGAAGATGGTACCCCCTATAACCAGGCCCTTTAAACAGAAGTCTGCAAAGAGCTTTCTATTCTCATTCATTTCTCTAGAGCCTTGTTTTCGCATATGGTCTTATCTTGCGGTGTTGTCTCTTCCAACATAAGCGTTTAGGTCTCCTAATATCATCAGGGCGTCGTGCCTTGGTGTTGCTGCCACTCATAGAAATTAAGCTTGTCGACCTCATCTGCTTCATTTGTGAGTGAATAGCATTGATTGACTGTATTTGCTGTACTTGGAATAGAACCTAGCGCGGACAATATCCTCTCACTCATGGTTTCAATTCTAAGAGTGCCTTCGCAGATAATCCATTTAAGGACGTTCGCGCCCAAAAACTTCCCACGCACAGATTTTTTAAAATTCTTGACTGCAGGTAGAAAATGATAAAATTAGATTAAAAACGTAAAAAAATCTGGGGTCACCGAACTCGTTTTGAAGATAAGGAGTATCACAGACCATAGCATTTCTAGGATTTCCAGTCACTCATGGCGATTCTGGCCGTATTCATTACTATCGCCATATATTTTAGTTGAAGAATCATATCTAGGATATGTGTGTTTAACACAGCATATGTAGGCCTATTTGATAGATCTTTGCTACATACGTCATTAAATCAGGTAGAATTAGCCTTAAAAAAGGCAACTTCTAAGTCACGCACACCTGTATCCATGTACAAATTCGACCCTATTTGAATAGCATATGAGAAACAATTAAAACTTCCCACGTACAGATTTTCTTGTGAAGTATATATGAAATAATTAATATTTGTACTGCGGTTGTAGATGAAAGTGAAGAATGATCATCGCAGTAAATTTCCAATTTGAAGCAATTGGAAAGAAGAAGCCTGAAAAAAAATCAGGGCTTCAACGGGATTCGAACCCGTGACCTCCGCGATACCGGTGCGATGCTCTACCAACTGAGCTATGAAGCCACACATTGGGAGCGAGGTCAATTTAGTGAGTTCATATTTTCCCGTGTAGTGAAATGATGTGAAGTATATATGAAATAATTAATATTTGTACTGCGGTTGTAGATGAAAGTGAAGAATGATCATCGCAGTAAATTTCCAATTGAAGCAATTGGAAAGAAGAAGCCTGAAAAAAATCAGGGCTTCAACGGGATTCGAACCCGTGACCTCCGCGATACGGTGCGATGCTCTACCAACTGAGCTATGAAGCCACACATTGGGAGCGAGGTCAATTTAGTGAGTTCATATTTTCCCGTGTAGTGAAATGATGTGAAGTATATATGAAATAATTAATATTTGTACTGCGGTTGTAGATGAAAGTGAAGAATGATCATCGCACTAAATTGACCTCGCTCGCGGAGGTCACGGGTTCGAATCCCGTTGAAGCCCTGATTTTTTTCAGGCTTCTTCTTTCCAATTGCTTAAATTGGAAATTTACTGCGATGATCATTCTTCACTTTCATCTACAACCGCAGTACAAATATTAATTATTTCATATATACTTCACATCATTTCACTACACGGGAAAATATGAACTCACTAAATTGACCTCGCTCCCAATGTGTGGCTTTATAGCTCAGTTGGTAGAGCATCGCACCGGTATCGCGGAGGTCACGGGTTCGAATCCCGTTGAAGCCCTGATTTTTTTCAGGCTTCTTCTTTCCAATTGCTTAATTGGAAATTTACTGCGATGATCATTCTTCACTTTCACAGATTTTCTTGTTGTTTAGTATAATGGAAAGAATCAGAAAAGAAAGTGATCTGCCGAAGAAAAAGTGGGGGTCACCGAGAATCCGACAAAATTATTCGCACATCAAGTTAACGCAAAGGTCATCAGCTCTATATTTTGTTGAGTTTCAACTCGGTGCGCGCGCTTGAAATACATGATGTGGCACTCGCGGACGCGCGTGGCTAATGGTTAGTGTGCGCACTAGAGATGCGCAGTAGCAATGGGCGCGGCCGTCCTTAACCTTAGAACCGAGTCTAAAATTAGTCTACCCCCTCCAAAATACAGCTCGAGACCCATTCCTTAATTCACTTGAGTTTTTTTCAACTCTGATGAAGATGTACATTATTGGCAAGAAACACATATCAAATCAGTTCCTTTAAAATCTACTGAGACTTCAATATTAAGTCCATGTGTTTGGCCACTGACACCCCCACTGACAACCTTCATAGGTTGAACGCTATGCAAATTAAAAGCGTCACAAAAGGCTGAGCTCTGATCGGATTGACCCTTTGCAGTTTTTACGGCTGGCTATTTTTTTTTGTTTGCACGGATTCTAACAGCTGAATATTTTTCTCAACGGACAATCTCAGCTGTTCGCTGGAAGGGCAATGTATCGATCTTTAAAAGAATAAAAAACGACAAGCGGACGGTCTTTAGCCGTCCAGTCGGGATACCCGTTAGGTCTTCCCGTGAAAGGCCACAAAATACTGCAAGTTAAATTATTCAAGTGGCTCCTCATATATTTAAAAGTTTATTACATTCCCTGTCTATACCTCGTCCTGTCAATTTAATTACCTGTCTACATCCTCTAATCGATTAACCAACAAAGTCAATTAAAAAGTCCTCCTTTTGTGACAAATGGACTATTGCTACCCCTCTTCGACCCTATGTATTTTATACGTTAGTTTATTACTGCAATACTCTATATTATTATCCAATTGCACTTCGTAGAGTACAAATAATGCCCAAAACGAGTACAAATATCACGCGGTATTTGTACTCCAGAGGACCGGTTGGACAAAGTTTTCTCCCATCGCCCAAATTGCATTGAAGTTACGAAGAAAATTCCGTTCCACTTCACACACTTCTGTCATGTGTTCGCCATAAATATCCGTGAAATTCGCCCGCACGGAGGTAACAATTTGGCGCGTTGGATAATAAATCTCTTATTAGACGGTTTGTTGTGTATTATTAATACACGGCTTAGGCTTCTTCATTTGCTTTAAAACATAGATTTTACACGCGCAAAACAATAAAAACACACGTAAAACACGCTTTTTCTATGTTTTATACTCTGATAAAACATAAGTTTTTGACCAATCAGAGCGCGCGCAGGGTGTGCATCTCGGCTTATCAATCATGACCAATCATATTTTACGATAGCTCAAATTCTCGAGCGCTCATTAGTTAATTTTTATTGTCAATAAGCGGACAGACACATGAATTTTTAATTTATGCGACTCGGCAACGAGCGAGAGCGGACAATTTGACAGTTTGTTATCGTAAAAAACAAATGGACGTCACTTTTTCATACGTCTGCCCTGTTATAGACAATGAATTTCGTCATAACATTGTCACAGTAGTCTGCGGATCCACTCGGTTATCGCGTCGTGGATCCATAGCTACTTTGACAATGTGATGACAAAATTCATGATCAATAACAGGACAGACGCATGAAAAACTCACATCAATTTGTTAATTATTTACTTTTCTGCCTCTGCCCCCCACCCACTCCTTTCTAACCCTCCTGTTTTTTCCTACATTTAAGTAGCAAATTTAAGGACAACACTGCCTTCTCCTCGCCCGGTGGTAATTCTTGCTCTTCTCGAAGTCAATGGCACCGCACGCAATTCCAACGATTCAGCTTATCCATCGAAACTCTGCAAGAAACACAAAAGTTTAGCTTCTGAACACTCAAAAAGACATTCACGAAAATTATTCTCCATTTTCCAATTCCCTATAAGGCACTTTGTTTTTTTGCGGCTGGTTCCATAACAAGGCACTGATTATTGCAAAACAAAACTTTTTCTGCATCGGCTGAGTAGCTAATAAATATTTTTCGTGGATAGTTTTCGCGTTGTTTCAATGTCAATCATTAATTTCTGGGATGGGAATATGTCGAAATTTCGTTTTTAATTCCCTGTGCTTTTTTTGCCTTTCTTTGCCTTTCAGCTCTGATAGAACTCGCTGTTATAATCTGAAGTGCTTCTTGGACAATTTTTTTTTGTCTCATTACTCTTCCTCGGCTTGGGATGAAAGTAAGTTTGTTTAGTCCGACAGTTCTGACAAGACACATTTGGCAACAATAACCCGCAACTTTAAATTTCAACAGGCCCCAGATTAGTCCTTAAAAAGACTACGATCCGCTAACTTCACCAATCGCAGCACGAGTATTTGGACTATTAGCTAGACTACGAGTAGTCGGTTTTTGTTCCTGAAATCCTCCGCGCGCGGACCTCAGTTAATAGTATGCAAATTAGGGAAAGAAACGAGGAATTAAATTAGGGAAAGAAACGCTTTTCGCGGCTCGCGCCTTCGCCGCTCGCCGCTTGCTACTCGATAACTCTAATTAAACGCAAGGAATACGCTAGGAAAAAAAAGAGACTGCTCGCAGTTCAACTATTAGCTGATAGCTGGATACAAAAGAGGCGTATTTCGTATCATAATCGGGTTACTTGCCGAGGATTTTTTTTCACTTTATTTTCCAGGTGCGGTTTCATTCAAAACAGTTCACAGAAAAATGATTACTTTATGCTAATATTTCCGCAGACTATTTTCTTTATTCGTATCTATAGGCTTCAAAAGGTAAACTGGGTCACTAAAAACAAACATTAGACTGACACATTTAGATAGATCTTTATGATTATCCATAGAGCTTAAAATACTTTAGTATATTGATCGAGAGACTCTGGCAGAGTAAACTTCAACGCGCGCCAGTTAAAGCAAACTTTTAGGAGCCAAGTAGTTTAATAAACGAACTTTAGGCAAATTAATGTCGTGGTTTTAATGAAGACAACAATGGGAATTAGGAGGTTTAAGATGAATCAAACGCAAAGAAATTAAACAATGTATTGTATGTTTTCCGTTGCTAATGTATTGTGTTACTAGAACGGCTACCTAGAAAGACACAAACCACTAAGTCGAATAACCGTTCCGTTCTAGAAGAGCTGCAATCAGTTCTGGTGGTATGAATCGCTTTCACCAAAAGGAAACTAATCTGTGTCACTTGACATGGCGTTATTTTTAAAATATGCGCGCACGAGGCTGTCCTCAAGTTTCCTTTTCTCAGAAAAGACGGAAGTCTGAACTAAACCATTCGCGCGCATTGAGGTAACTTCAGTGAGAGAATAATTACTTCTCGAAATCATCTATATTCTTAAAAATAAAACTGAGATGATAACACTTAAAACAAAACTGCATATTCGGCATTTAAGCTAGTAATGAAACGAGGACCACTTTTGCTCTAAGAATAATATTTTCGCATGCATTAATCACAGAGTCTCGAGTTTCGTATTTTGGCTATCGTCCCCGACAAAAGCTAGTACGGATAAGCGAAGCCTTGAGGATAAGCCGGGTGAAATTGTCCACTTTCTGCAGGTTGTTTCACGGCCATCTTAGAAATCTTGGCAGGCAGGACGAAGGCGGGGAGAGATGGCCTATTGTAACCCGCGTGAGCCTTGAAAAATCCACCCAGACCGTTTCCTGTCACGTTCCAGATGGAGACATTCATTGGTGCACCCGAGCCTTGATCGGTCCACAGAACTGCAGTATCCAGCGCTCCTTGAGACAGCAAGTCACCTCGAATGCAGGCGTATTTGGCGGTGAACTGACTTGTAGGCGGATCGTGGCCATCACAAGCCACATCACCCAGTGCAACGTATCCGTGAGGCGCTTGAGGGCGCCAAAACGAACCATCTTGTTTTCCACCCGAACGCTTGTCGTTCCAAATCATCTCGTAGCCTGTTGGTGGCATAATCAGATTGCCATAACCATCTCTCGGAACCAAGGGCCACACGAGAATCACAGACGATGGAGGGATCACGTTTGTGTGCGCAGGAACAGCGACTTGGCCGATCATGTAAGCGCCTTGAGGGATGGACTTCACTTCAGCTTGAAACACACTAATGCTCATCTTTGCACCGGTGCCATGATCCATGTAAACTTTCTCCACTCGAGGTGCTGTTAACAAGTCTAAGAGTGGTTGGTTTAATGCCATTGCTTTGCTTTTCCCTTTTGTCTGTGTGCAGCGATCCGCTTCAAGCTAACTGAATTTTCGAAGGCGACAAACAAAGCGGGCACTGGGAACTCCTCTTTCATGGTTGACTTTAACAGCCAATTATAAAGTAGGACACTTCCCGTGAAATTGACCAATCAGAGCGCGTGTACTAACTGAGTCCATATCTACTTAACTTCCGTGTAGCCCCTGAAGAAGGTCGAAGAAGGTTGGTCCTGTCTACCGAATTATTAGGCATTAAATTTATCCTTTTTAGCCGTCCGGTCGGCCTTTCAATTGGTTTTATAATTTAAAAATAATATTGCCCACTTGAATACTTTTGGCGGGAAACCGCAGTCACGGCAGTGTCACTGTTAGATACCATGTGACCTCAAGGTAGCTAATGACAGTGTGTGCTGTTGGGGAAGAAATTCCAGCTGTATGTAACAAAGGCACATGTTGCAGTTAATGACAATTTTTTGGTAGCTAAAAAATTAATGTTTTCGACGTAATTTCATCTTCACGGTAAGAAAAGGCCGTCTGTTTCTTAAGGGGTATGGAATGGTACCATCCAATTTGAAAGTGCTCACAAAATTTTGACTTCGCCCGCAAAAATTAGATGAGTGCTCGCTAGCCCGTGCTCGCAAAATTTTTGCAAGTGCTCGCATGCTCAGAATTTCGTTCAAAGTTTCCTGCCGTGTAGCGTTAGCATAATTTGCTTCCTGAAAACAAGAACTGACGTGACACTGGAAAAAATGTTTCCCATATGCCGGGAAACTGGGAAACATTGGGGAATCATACGCGCCCCATGGATGTTTCTGAAAAATGCTTCCTCGTCTTGTTGACGTTTATTGAAACTGGCCCTTCTGAGTTCAGTCCGAGGTAGCAGGGTGGGCTATCTATAACCCTCCTGAGAGGGCTGATTTGATTTTTGAGTTTTGATTTAACTCAGCTCGGTTATACAAGACATGTAGGTTAGATTTACTTAGCAACAAATAAACACAGTACAGCTGAAAGAAAAAATATAACAATTTATTACAAAATATGGTTACAGACAGAATTAAGAATAGATTTTTTTATAAAAAGTATTTCTTCATGCTTTAAGGTAGGCTATTTGTTTGTCAACAGAGCCGTAGAGAGCTTCAGATCCCGTTGAGCGTCCACTCACTGACTCTCGTGAAGCTAAGTGGAGTAATTTTTGCAGCAAAACGCATACTGATTAAACAAGGCATAATTGGCTTTAAGAGTAACGGTAGATCTAATCCGGAGGTCATGGGTTCGATTCCCACCGAGATCAAAAGAATTTTTTCTTTACCTCGTTTGGTTCCCTGATTCCCTTTACTAGGGCTAACGCCCAGTGGGTCCTTCATGGGTGTCACATAGCATTTTAATTTACACTTCAGAGTTAGTTATCTGTTCCACCAATTGTCTTCATAGTGCTACGCGGCACAAATTTCATATTTAAGCCACTAGGAATGGTTAAACCGCCTAGCTTTGCACCTTTTGTCCTGCCGGTTTTGGAGGTGTCAGCCAGTCACATTAGTTGGCGCAAAACAACGTTTTAATAAAGAGATATTCCAGCTGGCGGAAAATTTACGTAGTGCTCGCTGCTCGCATGAGAATATTGATTACTGCTCGTGCTCGCAAAAATGCACGCACTGTTTGCATGCTCGCAAATGGTCGCAAAGACCATACGATAGGTCTTTTCTTTCATAATTTATATCCGCTAGGTAATTCCCGATGGGAACAGTTTTCGCCATAAAAAAGTTAATGTGTTTGTTGGCGTTGTTTTGTCATTGTTGAATCATATGGCCCTCCAGAATTCTTCGCTTGTGAATGCAACTGCAAAGGGTTTTCGCCTAGGTGACGGGCATGTTCAGAGTCGTTCACTCATTGCATCATTATAGCATTTACAGTTAATGTTTCATGCCACGTTCTTCATAGCATCCTGACGCGTAATGAGCTGTACCTAAGAAGCGCCATATTCTCACAGGCGTACGGGCCAGATTTTTTTTTTGGGGGGGGGGGGGGGGGGGGGGAAAGAGGCTGCAAAAACATTTCGGGCAAAACGCTGATGATTCGGGCAAAAGTACTCGGGAGAAAAACATTCTATAAACTGAGTAGTCAAGGCTGGGCTTGTAGGCTGCTTTCTCTGACGTCTGCCTTGTCAAAATGGAGTTAAGGTCAAAATGATATATGAGGATCCGGGTATTCTGTTTTGGAAAAGCCTTATATCGTACTGTTCGTGTATCGTGGAAATCCAGTTGTCCACAATATGGATATTACTTTAGGGCTTCCCTAAGTTGCTCGAGATATCCCAAAAAAAGGCCCGCATGCAATTTCTCAAAATGTTGCTCAGAAGTTGCTCCAAAAAGAAAAATGCAAATTGCATTGCTTTTTTGTTTTCCTGTGTGTGGTCTGGTAAAAAAAACATATATTTATATGCAAATTGGACGACAAAAGAAAGATTTCTTTAAGCATTTTTACGCAATTTAGCGGCGTAACCCCAAAAAGGTATGAGTGAAGACTACGCATCACTACTAATCTTGTAAAAATTCTTTACCTGAGACACTCGAGTCAGCTGAGTGTGAATCTTCGTCCGCTGACCTTGAAGTCCGGCTGCATGTATTTTGCACCGATCATCTGCCTCCGTGGGAGAGGAGAGATCTGGCACCATTTTCCAGATTGAGGTGATTAGATCATTATAATCAGAACTTCTTCCGACGATTTGATTGCAGTGGCTCTTATTTTTTCAACTCACCAAATGAACAGTTTTCGATACATCTGTTTCAGCGAAATTTTCACTGAGAGGCTTCTAAAATATACCTTGATCCAGCGGGAACGGTCTTGTGCCACCTTTCGGATTTTACTCCAGGTCAGGTGCATGGACTTTAGTTCTTTGTCATCTGACCTTCTCCAAGTTATTCCTTCTGCGATGTATTTTCGTCTCTGGTGTCCAGAACAAACTTTCTTTAGCAAGAGCGTATTTTCTAATTACTTATAATATCAAACACAGACTACAATGTTTGGGTAAAACAGTTTATTGACTAGAAGAACAAGACGATGGCGTGAGGCATATAGACAAAACCGAGAAGGGTGGAGTGGGCGGGTAAGCGACACTTAGCTCAAGCTAACGTGGAAAGATCTGAAGGTGATACGCTAAACCCGCTGAAGGCTAGCCCAACAGGGGCGTGTTCTCAACAGCAATTAGCAATCAGCACCCGTAGTGATCCGTGTACATGGCCACCTTATGAATAATATAATGCGCAGGCACTTATGGATTAAGACCCGCGGCTTTTTAACTATTTCCTGAGTTGTTTTCCAGCTTTCGGTGCCATAAAGAAGCACTATCTTTACATTTGAATTTAAGAGTCTTATTTTGGTCTTACGGGAAATCCTTTTATAACTCGATAGTGGTTTCAGCGATGTAAATCAGTGCCTGTCTGGTTTTACCAATACGTGTTTTCACATCTGCATCAGTGCCTCCCTGCACATCAGTCATGCTGCCAAGGTACGAGAACTGGTCGATTTTCTCTACTCGTGTCCGTCTCGTCAGATTTGGCAGTTCATTTACATCCAGTGCTCATCCAATTGGTCTTTTTGTACTTTTGTTGTACAGCTCGTTCCCAAGGCCTTTTCCTCAAGCAGGAAAAGGCCCTGGGAACGAGATTGCTTTTGTATTGATCTTAAGTCCAACTTTACGTACACTGCTGTTAAGTCTTGCTTTTTCTCGCTTAGATGAGATCCAGAGTTGGATCAACGGCAGATCCGCATATTCCAGGTCTTCTAACACGGTTGTCAATTTCTATCTAATCCCAGTACGTTAGTGACTGGTTGATTCTTTCATCACCCAGTGTAGGACAATCAAAAGCAATAGAGGTGACAGCATGAATCCTTGCTTTACCACGGTTTCCACGGCAAACTATTTGAATGTCCCAAAACTTCCTTTCCTGTTCCCATCTATATGTTCGTAACACTTTGCCAGATATGTTCCACCCCTGTATCGTCCTCTTGAATTTCCAATTTAGCCAGAACCTCGAACCTATTCTGTAGTGTCAAGCTGAACTATCTCTAGGTTGTTGGGTCTTTTAGTTTATCAAGATCTAGTTTTCTCCTTACACTTACAGACTCTTTAATTGGCTACTTTCATCAGTTTCAAACCCCAGTCTGCCAACCACCAGCATGTTGTCGCTTCCAATATCTGCACCCCGATATACCGGCCTGCTGTCGAGGAGGGAGGTTTCTCCTTCTTCTGTTAATGGTAATGAGATCTATCTGATTTTTAGTCAGCTTTTTATCTGGAGAAGTCCATGTGGTCTTATGAATCTCTTTATGAGGGAAGATGGTACCCCCTATAACCAGGCCCTTTAAACAGAAGTCTGCAAAGAGCTTTCTATTCTCATTCATTTCTCTAGAGCCTTGTTTTCGCATATGGTCTTATCTTGCGGTGTTGTCTCTTCCAACATAAGCGTTTAGGTCTCCTAATATCATCAGGGCGTCGTGCCTTGGTGTTGCTGCCACTTCATAGAAATTAAGCTTGTCGACCTCATCTGCTTCATTTGTGAGTGAATAGCATTGATTGACTGTATTTGCTGTACTTGGAATAGAACCTAGCGCGGACAATATCCTCTCACTCATGGTTTCAATTCTAAGAGTGCCTTCGCAGATAATCCATTTAAGGACGTTCGCGCCCAAAAACTTCCCACGCACAGATTTTTTAAAATTCTTGACTGCAGGTAGAAAATGATAAAATTAGATTAAAAACGTAAAAAAATCTGGGGTCACCGAACTCGTTTTGAAGATAAGGAGTATCACAGACCATAGCATTTCTAGGATTTCCAGTCACTCATGGCGATTCTGGCCGTA
>JAHPZR010047462.1:0-27500 GCA_019787425.1 Platygyra sinensis | reverse complement strand
TTGACCAATCAGAGCGCGCGCAGGGTGTGCATCTCGGCTTATCAATCATGACCAATCATATTTTACGATAGCTCAAATTCTCGAGCGCTCATTAGTTAATTTTTATTGTCAATAAGCGGACAGACACATGAATTTTTAATTTATGCGACTCGGCAACGAGCGAGAGCGGACAATTTGACAGTTTGTTATCGTAAAAAACAAATGGACGTCACTTTTTCATACGTCTGCCCTGTTATAGACAATGAATTTCGTCATAACATTGTCACAGTAGTCTGCGGATCCACTCGGTTATCGCGTCGTGGATCCATAGCTACTTTGACAATGTGATGACAAAATTCATGATCAATAACAGGACAGACGCATGAAAAACTCACATCAATTTGTTAATTATTTACTTTTCTGCCTCTGCCCCCCACCCACTCCTTTCTAACCCTCCTGTTTTTTCCTACATTTAAGTAGCAAATTTAAGGACAACACTGCCTTCTCCTCGCCCGGTGGTAATTCTTGCTCTTCTCGAAGTCAATGGCACCGCACGCAATTCCAACGATTCAGCTTATCCATCGAAACTCTGCAAGAAACACAAAAGTTTAGCTTCTGAACACTCAAAAAGACATTCACGAAAATTATTCTCCATTTTCCAATTCCCTATAAGGCACTTTGTTTTTTTGCGGCTGGTTCCATAACAAGGCACTGATTATTGCAAAACAAAACTTTTTCTGCATCGGCTGAGTAGCTAATAAATATTTTTCGTGGATAGTTTTCGCGTTGTTTCAATGTCAATCATTAATTTCTGGGATGGGAATATGTCGAAATTTCGTTTTTAATTCCCTGTGCTTTTTTTGCCTTTCTTTGCCTTTCAGCTCTGATAGAACTCGCTGTTATAATCTGAAGTGCTTCTTGGACAATTTTTTTTTGTCTCATTACTCTTCCTCGGCTTGGGATGAAAGTAAGTTTGTTTAGTCCGACAGTTCTGACAAGACACATTTGGCAACAATAACCCGCAACTTTAAATTTCAACAGGCCCCAGATTAGTCCTTAAAAAGACTACGATCCGCTAACTTCACCAATCGCAGCACGAGTATTTGGACTATTAGCTAGACTACGAGTAGTCGGTTTTTGTTCCTGAAATCCTCCGCGCGCGGACCTCAGTTAATAGTATGCAAATTAGGGAAAGAAACGAGGAATTAAATTAGGGAAAGAAACGCTTTTCGCGGCTCGCGCCTTCGCCGCTCGCCGCTTGCTACTCGATAACTCTAATTAAACGCAAGGAATACGCTAGGAAAAAAAAGAGACTGCTCGCAGTTCAACTATTAGCTGATAGCTGGATACAAAAGAGGCGTATTTCGTATCATAATCGGGTTACTTGCCGAGGATTTTTTTTCACTTTATTTTCCAGGTGCGGTTTCATTCAAAACAGTTCACAGAAAAATGATTACTTTATGCTAATATTTCCGCAGACTATTTTCTTTATTCGTATCTATAGGCTTCAAAAGGTAAACTGGGTCACTAAAAACAAACATTAGACTGACACATTTAGATAGATCTTTATGATTATCCATAGAGCTTAAAATACTTTAGTATATTGATCGAGAGACTCTGGCAGAGTAAACTTCAACGCGCGCCAGTTAAAGCAAACTTTTAGGAGCCAAGTAGTTTAATAAACGAACTTTAGGCAAATTAATGTCGTGGTTTTAATGAAGACAACAATGGGAATTAGGAGGTTTAAGATGAATCAAACGCAAAGAAATTAAACAATGTATTGTATGTTTTCCGTTGCTAATGTATTGTGTTACTAGAACGGCTACCTAGAAAGACACAAACCACTAAGTCGAATAACCGTTCCGTTCTAGAAGAGCTGCAATCAGTTCTGGTGGTATGAATCGCTTTCACCAAAAAGGAAACTAATCTGTGTCACTTGACATGGCGTTATTTTTAAAATATGCGCGCACGAGGCTGTCCTCAAGTTTCCTTTTCTCAGAAAAGACGGAAGTCTGAACTAAACCATTCGCGCGCATTGAGGTAACTTCAGTGAGAGAATAATTACTTCTCGAAATCATCTATATTCTTAAAAATAAAACTGAGATGATAACACTTAAAACAAAACTGCATATTCGGCATTTAAGCTAGTAATGAAACGAGGACCACTTTTGCTCTAAGAATAATATTTTCGCATGCATTAATCACAGAGTCTCGAGTTTCGTATTTTGGCTATCGTCCCCGACAAAAGCTAGTACGGATAAGCGAAGCCTTGAGGATAAGCCGGGTGAAATTGTCCACTTTCTGCAGGTTGTTTCACGGCCATCTTAGAAATCTTGGCAGGCAGGACGAAGGCGGGGAGAGATGGCCTATTGTAACCCGCGTGAGCCTTGAAAAATCCACCCAGACCGTTTCCTGTCACGTTCCAGATGGAGACATTCATTGGTGCACCCGAGCCTTGATCGGTCCACAGAACTGCAGTATCCAGCGCTCCTTGAGACAGCAAGTCACCTCGAATGCAGGCGTATTTGGCGGTGAACTGACTTGTAGGCGGATCGTGGCCATCACAAGCCACATCACCCAGTGCAACGTATCCGTGAGGCGCTTGAGGGCGCCAAAACGAACCATCTTGTTTTCCACCCGAACGCTTGTCGTTCCAAATCATCTCGTAGCCTGTTGGTGGCATAATCAGATTGCCATAACCATCTCTCGGAACCAAGGGCCACACGAGAATCACAGACGATGGAGGGATCACGTTTGTGTGCGCAGGAACAGCGACTTGGCCGATCATGTAAGCGCCTTGAGGGATGGACTTCACTTCAGCTTGAAACACACTAATGCTCATCTTTGCACCGGTGCCATGATCCATGTAAACTTTCTCCACTCGAGGTGCTGTTAACAAGTCTAAGAGTGGTTGGTTTAATGCCATTGCTTTGCTTTTCCCTTTTGTCTGTGTGCAGCGATCCGCTTCAAGCTAACTGAATTTTCGAAGGCGACAAACAAAGCGGGCACTGGGAACTCCTCTTTCATGGTTGACTTTAACAGCCAATTATAAAGTAGGACACTTCCCGTGAAATTGACCAATCAGAGCGCGTGTACTAACTGAGTCCATATCTACTTAACTTCCGTGTAGCCCCTGAAGAAGGTCGAAGAAGGTTGGTCCTGTCTACCGAATTATTAGGCATTAAATTTATCCTTTTTAGCCGTCCGGTCGGCCTTTCAATTGGTTTTATAATTTAAAAATAATATTGCCCACTTGAATACTTTTGGCGGGAAACCGCAGTCACGGCAGTGTCACTGTTAGATACCATGTGACCTCAAGGTAGCTAATGACAGTGTGTGCTGTTGGGGAAGAAATTCCAGCTGTATGTAACAAAGGCACATGTTGCAGTTAATGACAATTTTTTGGTAGCTAAAAAATTAATGTTTTCGACGTAATTTCATCTTCACGGTAAGAAAAGGCCGTCTGTTTCTTAAGGGTATGGAATGGTACCATCCAATTTGAAAGTGCTCACAAAATTTTGACTTCGCCCGCAAAAATTAGATGAGTGCTCGCTAGCCCGTGCTCGCAAAATTTTTGCAAGTGCTCGCATGCTCAGAATTTCGTTCAAAGTTTCCTGCCGTGTAGCGTTAGCATAATTTGCTTCCTGAAAACAAGAACTGACGTGACACTGGAAAAAATGTTTCCCATATGCCGGGAAACTGGGAAACATTGGGGAATCATACGCGCCCCATGGATGTTTCTGAAAAATGCTTCCTCGTCTTGTTGACGTTTATTGAAACTGGCCCTTCTGAGTTCAGTCCGAGGTAGCAGGGTGGGCTATCTATAACCCTCCTGAGAGGGCTGATTTGATTTTTGAGTTTTGATTTAACTCAGCTCGGTTATACAAGACATGTAGGTTAGATTTACTTAGCAACAAATAAACACAGTACAGCTGAAAGAAAAAATATAACAATTTATTACAAAATATGGTTACAGACAGAATTAAGAATAGATTTTTTTATAAAAAGTATTTCTTCATGCTTTAAGGTAGGCTATTTGTTTGTCAACAGAGCCGTAGAGAGCTTCAGATCCCGTTGAGCGTCCACTCACTGACTCTCGTGAAGCTAAGTGGAGTAATTTTTGCAGCAAAACGCATACTGATTAAACAAGGCATAATTGGCTTTAAGAGTAACGGTAGATCTAATCCGGAGGTCATGGGTTCGATTCCCACCGAGATCAAAAGAATTTTTTCTTTACCTCGTTTGGTTCCCTGATTCCCTTTACTAGGGCTAACGCCCAGTGGGTCCTTCATGGGTGTCACATAGCATTTTAATTTACACTTCAGAGTTAGTTATCTGTTCCACCAATTGTCTTCATAGTGCTACGCGGCACAAATTTCATATTTAAGCCACTAGGAATGGTTAAACCGCCTAGCTTTGCACCTTTTGTCCTGCCGGTTTTGGAGGTGTCAGCCAGTCACATTAGTTGGCGCAAAACAACGTTTTAATAAAGAGATATTCCAGCTGGCGGAAAATTTACGTAGTGCTCGCTGCTCGCATGAGAATATTGATTACTGCTCGTGCTCGCAAAATGCACGCACTGTTTGCATGCTCGCAAATGGTCGCAAAGACCATACGATACGTCTTTTCTTTCATAATTTATATCCGCTAGGTAATTCCCGATGGGAACAGTTTTCGCCATAAAAAAGTTAATGTGTTTGTTGGCGTTGTTTTGTCATTGTTGAATCATATGGCCCTCCAGAATTCTTCGCTTGTGAATGCAACTGCAAAGGGTTTTCGCCTAGGTGACGGGCATGTTCAGAGTCGTTCACTCATTGCATCATTATAGCATTTACAGTTAATGTTTCATGCCACGTTCTTTATAGCATCCTGACGCGTAATGAGCTGTACCTAAGAAGCGCCATATTCTCACAGGCGTACGGGCCAGATTTTTTTTTTGGGGGGGGGGGGGGGGGGAAAGAGGCTGCAAAAACATTTCGGGCAAAACGCTGATGATTCGGGCAAAAGTACTCGGGAGAAAAACATTCTATAAACTGAGTAGTCAAGGCTGGGCTTGTAGGCTGCTTTCTCTGACGTCTGCCTTGTCAAAATGGAGTTAAGGTCAAAATGATATATGAGGATCCGGGTATTCTGTTTTGGAAAAGCCTTATATCGTACTGTTCGTGTATCGTGGAAATCCAGTTGTCCACAATATGGATATTACTTTAGGGCTTCCCTAAGTTGCTCGAGATTTCCCAAAAAAAGGCCCGCATGCAATTTCTCAAAATGTTGCTCAGAAGTTGCTCCAAAAAGAAAAATGCAAATTGCATTGTTTTTTTGTTTTCCTGTGTGTGGTCTGGTAAAAAAAACATATATATATATGCAAATTGGACGACAAAAGAAAGATTTCTTTAAGCATTTTTACGCAATTTAGCGGCGTAACCCCAAAAAAGGTATGAGTGAAGACTACGCATCACTACTAATCTTGTAAAAACTCTTTACCTGAGACACTCGAGTCAGCTGAGTGTGAATCTTCGTCCGCTGACCTTGAAGTCCGGCTGCATGTATTTTGCACCGATCATCTGCCTCCGTGGGAGAGGAGAGATCTGGCACCATTTTCCAGATTGAGGTGATTAAATCATTATAATCAGAACTTCTTCCGACGATTTGATTGCAGTGGCTCTTATTTTTTCAACTCACCAAATGAACAGTTTTCGATACATCTGTTTCAGCGAAATTTTCACTGAGAGGCTTCTAAAATATAGCTTGATCCAGCGGGAACGGTCTTGTGCCACCTTTCGGATTTTACTCCAGGTCAGGTGCATGGACTTTAGTTCTTTGTCATCTGACCTTCTCCAAGTTATTCCTTCTGCGATGTATTTTCCTCTCTGGTGTCCAGAACAAACTTTCTTTAGCAAGAGCGTATTTTCTAATTACTTATAATATCAAACATAGACTACAATGTTTGGGTAAAACAGTTTATTGACTAGAAGAACAAGACGATGGCGGGAAATCCTTTTATAACTCGATAGTGGTTTCAGCGATGTAAATCAGTGCCTGTCTGGTTTTACCAATACGTGTTTTCACATCTGCATCAGTGCCTCCCTGCACATCAGTCATGCTGCCAAGGTACGAGAACTGGTCGATTTTCTCTACCTCGTGTCCGTCTCGTCAGATTTGGCAGTTCATTTACATCCAGTGCTCATCCAATTGGTCTTTTTGTACTTTTGTTGTACAACCCCGTTCCCAGGGCCCTTTCCCTGGCTTAGAGAAAAGGCTCTGGGAACGAGACTGCTTTTTGTATTGATCTTAGGCCTGGTTTAAACGTCGCATTTTACATGCGCCGAATCAAATACTAATTTTAGTCGACTCGAATGAATACGTTAGGCTGATTTGATTTAAACGTCGCATTATTTTGCCGAATAAAATTGCTGAGCGCGAGCGACGTGTTTTAAATTCCCATTCGAGCGAACATAAATTATTTACATAATTTCAATTCGATTCGGCACATGTAAAATGCGGCGTTTAAATCAACTACCGAGCTTCAGTCGAATATTCGACTGGATCAGTCGAATATTCGACTGACTCGCATCGAATTGAAACATGTCGCATTTAATTGATTTAGACGTCGCATTTTACATGCATTTAATTCGGCAATTCGATTCGGCGCATGTAAAATGCGACGTTTAAAACCAGGCCTTACGTCCAACTTTACGTGCATTGCTGTTTAGTCTTGCTCTTTTTTCGCTTAGATAAGAACTGAGAACTGGATAAACGGCAGATCCGCATAGTCCAGGTCTTCTACCACGGTTGTCAATTTCCATCTAATCCCAATACGTTGGTCCCTTGTTGTTTCTTTCATCACCCAGTCTAGGGCAATCAAAAGCAATAGAGGTGACAACATGCAACCTTGCTTCACCAGGGTTTCCACGGCAAACATGGCGTAAGATTTACTTCATGGAAAAAGCTGCATCTCTGTACAAAGCTTGTATCATTCTAATGATCTTTTCTGGGTTGCCACAAAGCCTTAAGAGCTTCCATAGATACACACTATCGAGAGCTCTTTCAAAGTCAATAAAATTCAGGTGCAGGGATGCCTGCCATTTCATGCACTTGTTTTTTTATATTCCTTAGAGTGAAAATCTACTCAGTACACCACCTCCCTTTGCGAAAGCCTGCCTACTCCTTTCGTAGCTACTTGTCCACTGCCTGTTGAGTTCTTTCAGGATGATTCTGGAAAACACCTTAGATAGCGATACCACTGATAGAAGAGTAACTCACTCCAGTTGTTACATTCGAAACAGTGGCATCGCTTTTCTTACGAATTTTTACGATGAAGTACACCACCTCCTCAGTACACCACCTCCCTTTGCGAAAGCCTGCCTACTCCTTTCGTAGCTACTTGTCCACTGCCTGTTGAGTTCTTTCAGGATGATTCTGGAAAACACCTTAGATAGCGATACCACTGATAGAAGAGTAACTCACTCCAGTTGTTACATTCGAAACAGTGGCATCGCTTTTCTTACGAATTTTTACGATGAAGCCTTTGTGCCAGTCACCCAGAAGTTGATCTCTTTGCCATATGTGCTCAGACAAGATGAAGAGTATTTCTGTGGCTGTTTCAATGTCTGCTTTTAGCAGCTCTGCCCGCGGTATGTCATCGTAACCATGGGATTAATCAGCAGCTACATTGCCTGACGGACTCCACTTCTAGCAATGGCAGCTGAATTTATGTCTTATTCAGGTGGGTTATCTCTGTTGAGTGTACTACTTAATTGTTCGGCCCACCGTCTTAGTAATGTAAGTTGGTCTTCAACTGCCGTTAGAACATTGCCACTAAAATCTTTAATAGTCGCAGAGCTTCGCTGGGTTTTACCTGGAAATCTTCTTGTGATGTTATAAGCTTTCGGCTATCATTTATCTTTGCTTCTTCCTCTGCGTATCTCACTTTATTCCCAATTCTCTTGTCTTGGCGAGCGCTTTCTTAACAGCTCTATCTTTAGCTCGGTACTGTTGCTGAAAATCCCGGCTCGGCTGGATTGTGGTGAGTATTGTTTAATAGCCGTTTCTATAACTCTTTTCTTTCTTCAGCTGAGATCCACTCTTTTCTTTTCTCTAAACTTCCTTTCATGTTCCCCTATATATGTTCAAAACACTTTGCAAGATACCTTCCACCCCTGTATCTTCCTTTTGAACTTCCATTTCAGCCAGAACCTCGAACCTATTCTGAAGCCACAAGCTGAACTCTCTCTGGGTTGCTGGGTCTTTTAGTTTATCAAGATCTAGTTTTCTCCTTACAGACTCTTTGGCTATTTCCTTACCTTCGACCGCAGTTTTCCAACCACCAAGCATGTTGTCGCTTCCAATATCTGCACCCCGATATACATTGATGTTGATGAGGGAGGTTCTCCATCTGCTGTTAATGGTAATGAGATCTATCTGACTTTTAGTCAGCGTTTTGTCTTGAGAAGTCCACGTGGTCTTATGAATCTCCTTGTGAGGGAAGATGGTACCCCCTATAACCAGGTCCTTTAAACAGAAGTCTGCAAAGAGTTCTCTATTCTCATTCATTTCTCTAAAGCCATGTTTTCGCATATAGTCCTGTCTTGCGGTGTTGTCTCTTCCAACACAGGCATTTAGGTCTCCTAATATCATCAGGGCGTCGTGCCTTGGTGTTGCTGCCACTTCATAGAAATTAAGCTTGTCGACCTCATCTGCTTCATTTGTGAGGGAATAGCATTGAATGACTGTGAGTTTGCTGTACTTGGAGTAGAACCTAGCGCGGACTATATCCTCTCGCTCATGGTTTCCATTCTAAGAGTGTCTTTGCAGATAATCCATTTAAGGACGTTCGCGCCCAAAACTTTGAACTTCCCACGTACAGATTTTTTTTAAAACCTTGACTGCAGGTAGAAAATGATAAAATTAGATTAAAAACGTAGAAAACATCGGGTGTCACCGAACTCGTTTTGAAGAAAAGGCGTATCACAGACCATAGCATTTCTTGGATTTCCAGTCACTCGTCGCGATTCTGGCCGTATTCATTACTATCGGCATATATTTAAGTTGAAGAATCATATCTAGGTTATGTGTGTTTAACACAGCATATATAGGCCTGTTTGATAGATCATTAATTCAGGTAGAATAAGCCTTAAAAAGGGCAACTTCTAAGTCACGCACATCTGTATCCATGTGCCAATTTGAATAGTCTCTATTTGAATAGTATATGAGAAATAATTAAAGCTTCGTTTTTAGTATAATGGAAAGAATCAGAAAAGAAAGTGATCTGCCGAAGAAAAAGTGGGGGTCACCGAGCATCCAACAAGATTATTCGCACACCAAGTTAACGCAAAGGTACCCTGCGAGACAGAGGTTCCTTGCTCTTTCTTCTCGGTGAGAGACGAGAGGAACCTCTGCTCAACCGCACGATTTCCTATCGTGCATGCGCGAACTACGTCAGCATCTGTCACGCGAAACGCCACTTCCTGTTCTTGAAACTAAACGTCACTTCCTCTTATTTCGCGGGAACAGCTTGCGACAACTTCGGAGCAAAAAATCTTCAGTATGTCGACGACTCCTGTTTCTTCGGCGGATGTGTCGCCTAAAACTCCGACAAAAGCCTATAGACTGAAAGTTTCCGAATGCTGTTTGATTTGCAACGTAAATTTAACAGCAAACAGCAGTTTCTACCGCACCACTTATGCAGGGTAGCATGTTGAGAGAGTTTGCGAGAGTTTTTGAAAGGAAAGTCTGACGCGTACAAGTAGCTCATTTGCATAATGCAGCGCGTGCACTTTAAAGTCCGAGTAAGTGTTTTTAACCAGCGTTTTGACTCACGTCTGCCATGCGCAAATTCAAAACCCGTTTTTAACTTGCAAAAGCTGGGGTTTTTTTTAATTTATTCGTCCCTGGCCGTGGACGGCGGCGAGATCAAAGAATCGTGCGGTTGCGAGCAGAGGTTCCTCTCGTCTCTCACCGAAAAGAAAGAGCAAGGAACCTCTGTCTCGCATGGTAACGCAAAGGTCATCAGCTCTATATTTTGTTGAGTTTCAACTCGGTGCGCGCGCTTGAAAAACATAACGTGGCACGCGCGTGGCTAATGGATAGCGTGCGCACTAGAGATACGCAGTAGCAATGGGCGAGGACGTCCTTAACCTGAGAGCCGAGTCTCAAATTAGTCTACCCCCTCCAAAATACAGCTCGAGACCCATTCCTTAATTCACTTGAGTTTTTGTAAACTCTGATAAAGATGTACATTATTGCCAAGAAAACATATATCAAATCAGTTCCTTTAACATCTACTGAGACTTCAATATTAGCTCCATGTGTTGGCCACTGACACCCCGAAAGTTAGCGGCATTAATTCAGAAAAAGAACAAAAGCACTTAGGGAGTACAATTGCACCGTAACCATATTTTTTTAATCAAACATTTCGAATAACAGCATAGGAAGCACCCCTACCGCTAATTCGAGGATTCTCGGAAGTCCTAAACTTTCTTGGACTATCGTGACGTGAGTAAAAATGTGGCACTTCGCACGTCACTGCCTGCGATCCGCCATCTTTGTTTTGCCAAACTACGTTTGATTTGGGATTCGAGTCTGGAATTGGACTGTTCAACTTATATAATACAGAATCGACATTGCTTTGGCGTATTGTTCATTGTTCGTGTATTTTTATCTCACAGGTGATACTAGAAACCGGAAACAACAAACATCTTCACCATCTGGAAAGAGTCTGTGACAAACGTGTGACCTTCATAGGTCGAATTGTTAATTTTGAACGCTATGCAAATTAAAAGCGTCACAAAAGGCTGAGCTCTGATCGGATTGACCCTTTGCTGTTTTTACGGCTGGCTAGTTTTTTTTTGTTTGCACGGATTCTAACAGCTGAATATTTTTCTCAACGGACATGACAGTCTCAGCTGTTCGCTGGAAGGGCAATCTATCGATTATTAAAAGGATAAAAAACGACAAGCGGACGGTCTTTAGCCGTCCAGTCGGGATACCCGTTAGGTCTTCCCGTGAAAGGCCACAAAATACTGCAAGTTAAATTATTCAAGTGGCTCCTCATACATTTAAAAGTTTATTACATTCCCTGTCTATACCTCGTCCTATCAATTTAATTACCTGCCTACATCCTCTAATCGATTAACCAATAAACTCAATTAAAAAGTCCTCCTTTTGTGACAAATGGACTATTGGTACCCCTCTTCGACCCTATGTATGTTATACAACGTTGCTTTATTACTGCAATACTCTATATTATCCAATTGCACTTCGTAGAGTACAAATAATGCCCAAAACGAGGACAAATATCACGCGGTATTTGTACTCCAGAGGACCGGTTGGACAAAGTGCATTGAAGTTACGAAGAAAATTCCGTTCCGCTTCGCACACTTCTGTCATGTGTTCGCCATAAATATCCTTGAAATTCGCCCGCACGGAGGTAACAATTTGACGTGTTGGATAATAAATCTCTTATTAGACGTTTTGTTGTGTATTATTGCTGAGAATTTTTTATCGGCACAACTCGTAAAAATACTCAGCGATACTACACAACAAAACTTCTAATCGTTAGATTTATTTCTACAAAAATATTAAAAGCAGTTAGCCGATGTCTTCGGCTACTAAAGCAAGCACACAATGGGGAAGTGGGAATTGATAGTCAGTTTTGATGGTATTCATCGCCTTCAACTCAAAAGTAACTTAGCTAGCTGGATTATTTGAGCGTGGAGATTCATTGCGTTATATAATGTAAACACGAGGCCAACATGAAAACCGGAAGTCGAAACTAACTATACGCGCTCAGTGAGATGCCTTTCCACAAGAAAATAACCATTTCTCGAAACTAACAGCTATATTCCTAGAAACAAAACTGAAATAATATCATATTAAACAAAAGTGCATAGTCGGGAACTGCGAAATGAAGCAACGAATCCAAGGATTTTCGCATACATACACAGTGCAACGCAAGGTTTTGAGCGCCGTTCTCGGCGATACACAAAGCTAGTAGTAAGCGAAGCCTTGAGGATAAGGGGGTATTGTCCGGGTAATGTCCACTTTCTGCAGGTTGTTTCACGGCCATCTTAGAAATCTTGGCGGGCAGGACGAAGGCGGGGAGAGGTGGCCTATTGTAACCCGCGTGAGCCTTGAAAAATCCACCCAGACCATTGCCTTTCACGTTCCAGATGGAGACATTCATTGGTGCACCCGAGCCTTGATCGGTCCACAGAACTGCAGTATCCAGCGCTCCTTGAGACAGCAAGTCACCTCGAATGCAGGCGTATTTGGCTGTAAACTGAGTCGAAGGCGGATTGTGGCCATTACAAGCCACATCACCCAGTGCTACGTATCCGTGAGGCGCTTGAGGGCGCCAAAACGAACCATCTTGTTTTCCACCCGAACCCCTATCGTTCCAAATCAACTCGTAGCCCGTCGGTGGCATAATCAGATTGCCATAACCATCTCTCGGAACCAAGGGCCACACGAGAATCACAGACGATGGAGGGATCACGTTTGTGTGTGCAGGAACAGCGACTTGGCCGACCATGTAAGCGCCTTGAGGGATGGACTTCAGTTCAGCTTGAAACACACTAATGCTCATCTTTGCACCGGTGCCATGATCCATGTAAACTTTCTCCACTCGAGGTGCTGTTAACAAGTCTAAGAGTGGCTGGTTTGATGCCATTGCTTTGCTTGTCTGTGTTTAACGACACGCTTCAGAGTACTGTAATAGTAAATTTGAATTTTCGAAGGCGACAACAATAAGACTGGCACGTCACTTATGGGCACGTGGTCTCTCGTGTTTTGACTTCAACAGCCAATCAGGCGGTTGGCATGGAGCTTTGATGTTTTATTAAACATGAGTCCATCGAGGTATTGTTGATGAGACAAACTTACGATATGCAAAGAAAAAATTCCCGACACGTGTTCTATTTTGAAAGGGAAAATAAATACAGCCGGAGAAGTACGCAATTTTGGAAAGGGTTTCCGCAAACTGTCTGATGCATTTGACTTTCACTCCGTGACTGAAATATTTCCCGGATATTCTGGCTAAAAAGCAACTTTGAGAGAACGGCAGGCGTATTAAAAGGTTTTTTTTATATACAAGAGCCTCAGGTTTGACAGGGTTTTCGATTTTTATCAAAGTTATACCCTGCTAGCAGAGGTTTCTTGCCGGCAATTCTTTTGGCATGTACGAAGTCTTTTCGCGTGTCCTGTATTTCACGTAATTGTCTCGTTTACTTCCTCTAGGGGAAGAAAACAAGCCGACTACACGAAACACAAAAGACGCGAACAACTTCGTACATGCCAAACGACTTGCCAAAAAGAAACTCTGCTAGAAGGGTACTGGTCAAAGTTATTACTTGAACACCTGTGGCGGATCTAGGGGAGAGGCCTGGAGGGAGGGGCGACCCCCCTTATTTTGGGTTAAAAAAACAGAAGAAATGACAGAAGGGAGAAAAGCCAGCAGGGCAACTAAATCAAAACCGGCTTCCCTCACCGCACCCCACCCCCACCCCCCCCCACCCCCACCCCTTACCTCAAGGTCTGGATCCGCCACTGAACACGATGAAAACACGGAGAACTTGGTTTCTGTTTCGCTTAGAAAATAATTTTCGTCTTCATACTGCATCAAGTCAAAACATTTTTGCTTCTCGGACACAAATTTTGCGTCCGAAACATATGTTTTCCAGTTTAGCAACCATGAAAACAATGTCGACTAGGTTCTGTCTAGTGCTGCTCAGTTAAAAATGTTTCCCGTGCAACGGCGAGAATACAACAATGGTTGACCACGAAGTTGAATAAGAAGAGCCTCAAGCAGGTCATAGGAAAGGGAAAGGAAAGAAGGAAAGGAATGTTTGCGGAATGTAGCTCATGAGGACTGTATGAATAGGGACAAAAGGAACTGGCTTACTGTCAAATCGATGCGCAGATGTCAGGGAAATATGGTATCACAATGGATACTGCAAAAGCAAATGAGAAATTCTGAGATCACACATTATGAGGTATTAAGCCCTGAAACAAAAGTCTCCCGAGACTTCTTCAAAAGTCAGTTAATTATATTGCGCATGCGCTTTTCGCCACCGGGGCAGCAGAGCATCTTGTTTGCTCCCTGCTCCTCTGACCTTGTCCTATGTGGTGCGCGCACGATCCAGTCTACAACAAGATTGAAAAGCACCGTGACTGTGGTCATAATGCAGCCCTACATGACACCAGCATTAGCTTCAAAAAGGACATCACCATCACCGGCACAGCATCAAACTTCTGTATTTCAACAAGGTGAAATGCAAGGGGATTTCAAAGGTTCTGGCGTAGTGTCCGCTAGAGGCAGTGCCAGTGTACATTGTTAAAGGCCTTGGCACAGAGAGATCGCTGCCGTCAATCAATAAATTAATCAAATTAAGTACATTCGATGCATTGTTCAATAATATTTCTCAGCTTGAAAATGTCGTCAATACATTTTCTTCCCTCTTCTGAACGCTGCCTGTTTTTGTCGAAGTTTAAAGTCCACAGCCAACAATAGGAGTTTTCTGATCTCTTTTGGTAGGATCTTTCCGAGGATGAAGTAATGTCGCGTCAGTTGCTACATTCTGACAGAACCCCTTTCGCTTCTTCGGTATCCTAGTGATGATGCCTTGCCTCCAGTCTTCAGGTATTTTCTTTCTTTTCTAGTGGCAACAGGATCCTTTGAGTCGGCATTGAGGCAGTCTATGCCGGGTGCATGAACATATAAGACCATATAATTACTCGAAGGACCCAATAGCATGGTGAACGTCCTGTCTAAACGCTGTCGACATTTAGTTGAACAAAGTTTTGAAACAGGTTGAAGCAACTGTTGACTCTACTTAAAATGGTTTTTTTCCTGTTCGGAATGCTTGTTTGGATATAAATATCTGGTCATAAATCAAAGTCTTCAAAATTGCTTAGAGAGGGTGGGGGGGGGGGGTGGGGGGGGGGGGTTCACGGAAGGTCAAGGGAATACCAATGTTGCAATACAGTGAACAAAATCGTATCAATTTCAATAACCCAAAACTCATTTTATTTTAATCATCACTTACTTAACAAAACGAGATCATCTAAAACTCGTAAAAGTTCTAAAATCATACAAATTAGCTGATTAAAGGTTTTTGTTAAGTTTTTTACTGACTAGTGCTATACCCATTGAGACCCCCCTGTCTATACCTCGTCCTTTCAATTTACCTGCCTACAACCTTTAATCTCTTAAGGCCATCCCCCTTTTTTTTTTCGTTTACTGTCGAATACGTTTTCTGATTTTGGGTCGGTCGATCGGAAAAGAAAATAAAAAGGCCGAAAAAAAAAGGAGAAGTCTGGAACTAGGAGACCCAGTACCTCAGCATAATATCTGCAGAGCCTGGAAATGACATGACGAGGTTACAAAGTCGACATTACGACAATGGAAGAAGAAAAGATCGACGTCGTAATTAAGGTCATTCCACTGAAATAGAGCCTGCACTGAGATTTTTGTCAAACTTTGCCTGTTGATTGTTTATATTATAGAAACTTAAATTTTTAAATCATGAAAAAGGAGGCGTCCCCATCCCATGCCCATGTTCATTTAGGAGCAACAACACCTTGTTTATACCCCATACAGGGTTCGTACAGGTCGTGGAAAACCTGGAAAGTCATGGAATTTAAGAATTCCATTTCCAGGCTGGAAAGTCATGGAACTTAATTGTTGGTCCTTGAAAGTCATGGAAAATTAAAGTTCTGTTTGATAGGTTATTTACTGCGGATCACAAGGCAAGGACAATGTAAGTAATTGTGAGAAGCGTAAACGGCACGCATTTTAGTGAACTCTAGAGTTTGTAACTCTTAAACATGTTTAAGAGTTACAAACTCTAGAGTTCACTAAAATGCGTGCCGTTTACGCTTCTCACAATTACTTACATTGTCCTTGCCTTGTGATCCGCAGTAAATAACCTATCAAACAGAACTTTAATTTTCCATGACTTTCAAGGACCAACAATTAAGTTCCATGACTTTCCAGCCTGGAAATGGAATTCTTAAATTCCATGACTTTCCAGGTTTTCCACGACCTGTACGAACCCTGTATGGGGTATAAACAAGGTGTTGTTGCTCCTAAATGAACATGGGCATGGGATGGGGACGCCTCCTTTTTCATGATTTAAAAATTTAAGTTTCTATAATATAAACAATCAACAGGCAAAGTTTGACAAAAATCTCAGTGCAGGCTCTATTTCAGTGGAATGACCTTAATTACGACGTCGATCTTTTCTTCTTCCATTGTCGTAATGTCGACTTTGTAACCTCGTCATGTCATTTCCAGGCTCTGCAGATATTATGCTGAGGTACTGGGTCTCCTAGTTCCAGACTTCTCCTTTTTTTTTCGGCCTTTTTATTTTCTTTTCCGATCGACCGACCCAAAATCAGAAAACGTATTCGACAGTAAACGAAAAAAAAAAGGGGGATGGCCTTAAGAGATTAAAGGTTGTAGGCAGGTAAATTGAAAGGACTAGGTATAGACAGGGGGGTCTCAATGGGTACGGCACTAGTCAGTAAGCAACTAAAAAAAACCTTTAATCAGTTAATTTGTACGATTTTAGGACTTTTACGAGTTTTAGATGATCTCGTTTTGATAAGTAACTGATGATTAAAATAAAATGAGTTTTTGGTTATTGAAATTGATACGATTTTGTTCACTGTATTGCACCATTGGTATTCCCTTGACCTTCCGTGAACCCCCCCCCACCCCCCCCCCCCCCACCCTCTCTAAGCAATTTTGAAGACTTTGATTTATGACCAGATATTTATATCCAAACAAGCATTCCGAACAGAAAAAAAAAACATTTTAAGTAGCGTCAACAGTTGCTTCAACATGTTTCAAAACTTTGTTCAACTAAATGTCGACAGCGTTTAGACAGGACGTTCACCATGCTATTGGGTCCTTCGAGTAATTATATGGTCTTATATGTTCATGCACCCGGCATAGACTGCCTCAATGCCGACTCAAAGGACCCTGTTGCCACTAGAAAAGAAAGAAAATATCGAAGACTGGAGGCAAGGTATCATCACTAGGATACCGGACGGAAGGAGTTCTGTCAGAATGTAGCAACTGACGCGACTATTCCTAGCACAAAGTGACCAGTAAACTCCAATTGCTGGCTGTGGACCTCAAGCTCCGACAGAAACAGGCAGCGTTCAGAAGAGGGACGAGAATGTATTGACTACATTTTCACGCTGAGAAATATTATTAAACAATGCACCGCGAATGTACTTAATTTGATTAATTGATGATTGATTGATGGTAGCGATCTCTCTGTGTGAACTTTGTACACATAAGATTTTGCCAAGGCCTTTAACAGTGTACACTGGCACTGCCTCTGGCGGACACTACGCCGGAACCTTTGAAATCCCCTTGCATTTCACCTTGTTGAAATACAGACGTTTGATGCTGTGCGAGTGGTGATGGTAACGTCCTATTTGAAGCTAAGCTGGTGTCAGGCAGGGCTGCATTATGATGCCACAGTCACGGTGCTTTTCAATCTTGTTGTAGACTGGATCGTGCGGCGCACCACATAGGACAAGGTCAGAGGAGCAGGGAGCAAACAAGATGCTCTGCTGCCCCGGTGGCGAAAAGCGCATGCGCAATATAATTAACTGACTTTTGAAGAAGTCTCAGGAGACTTTTGTTTCAGGGCTTGCCACCTCATAATGTGTGATCTCAGAATTTCTCATTTGCTTTTGCAGTATCCATTGTGATACCATATTTCACTGACATCTCCGCATCGATTTGTCAGTAAGCCATTCCTTTTGTCCCTATTCATACAGTCCTCATGAGCTACATTCCGCAAACATTCCTTTCCTTCTTTCCCTTTCCTTTCCGTGACCTGCTTGAGGCTCTTCTCATTCAACTTCGTGGTCAACAATTGTTGTATTCTCGCCGTTGCAGGGAAACATTTTTAACTGAGCAGCACTAGACCAGAACCTAGTCGACATTGTTTTCATGGTTGCTAAACTGGAAAACATATGTCTCGGACGCAAAATTTGTGTCCGAGAAGCAAAAATGTTTTGACTTGATGCAGTATGAAGAGGAAAATTATTTTCTAAGCGAAACAGAAACCAAGTTCTCCGTGTTTTCATCGTGTTCAGTGGCTGATCCAGACCTTGAGGTAAGGGGGTGGGGGTGGGGGGGGGGGTGGGGGTGGGGGTGGCGGTGAGGGGAAGCCGGTTTTGATTTAGTTGCCCTGCTGGCTTTTCTCCCTTCTGTCATTTCTTCTGTTTTTTTTAACCCAAAATAAGGGGGGTCGCCCCTCCCTCCAGGCCTCTCCCCTAGATCCGCCACAGGTGTTCAAGTAATAACTTTGACCAGTACCCTTCTAGCAGAGTTTCTTTTTGGCAAGTCGTTTGGCATGTACGAAGTTGTTCGCGTCTTTTGTGTTTCGTGTAGTCGGCTTGTTTTCTTCCCCTAGAGGAAGTAAACGAGACAATTACGTGAAATATACAGGACACGAAAAGACTTCGTACATGCCAAAAGAATTGCCGGCAAGAAACCTCTGCTAGCAGGGTATAACTTTGATAAAAATCGAAAACCCTGTCAAACCTGAGGCTCTTGTATATAAAAAAAACCTTTTAATACGCCTGCCGTTCTCTCAAAGTTGCTTTTTAGCCAGAATATCCGGGAAATATTTCAGTCACGGAGTGAAAGTCAAATGCATCAGACAGTTTGCGGAAACCCTTTCCAAAATTGCGTACTTCTCCGGCTGTATTTATTTTCCCTTTCAAAATAGAACACGTGTCGGGAATTTTTTCTTTGCATATCGTAAGTTTGTCTCATCAACAATACCTCGATGGACTCATGTTTAATAAAACATCAAAGCTCCATGCCAACCGCCTGATTGGCTGTTGAAGTCAAAACACGAGAGACCACGTGCCCATAAGTGACGTGCCAGTCTTATTGTTGTCGCCTTCGAAAATTCAAATTTACTAATTACAGTACTCTGAAGCGTGTCGTTAAACACAGACTAGCAAAGCAATGGCATCAAACCAGCCACTCTTAGACTTGTTAACAGCACCTCGAGTGGAGAAAGTTTACATGGATCATGGCACCGGTGCAAAGATGAGCATTAGTGTGTTTCAAGCTGAACTGAAGTCCATCCCTCAAGGCGCTTACATGGTCGGCCAAGTCGCTGTTCCTGCACACACAAACGTGATCCCTCCATCGTCTGTGATTCTCGTGTGGCCCTTGGTTCCGAGAGATGGTTATGGCAATCTGATTATGCCACCGACGGGCTACGAGTTGATTTGGAACGATAGGGGTTCGGGTGGAAAACAAGATGGTTCGTTTTGGCGCCCTCAAGCGCCTCACGGATACGTAGCACTGGGTGATGTGGCTTGTAATGGCCACAATCCGCCTTCGACTCAGTTTACAGCCAAATACGCCTGCATTCGAGGTGACTTGCTGTCTCAAGGAGCGCTGGATACTGCAGTTCTGTGGACCGATCAAGGCTCGGGTGCACCAATGAATGTCTCCATCTGGAACGTGAAAGGCAATGGTCTGGGTGGATTTTTCAAGGCTCACGCGGGTTACAATAGGCCACCTCTCCCCGCCTTCGTCCTGCCCGCCAAGATTTCTAAGATGGCCGTGAAACAACCTGCAGAAAGTGGACATTACCCCGGACAATACCCCCTTATCCTCAAGGCTTCGCTTACTACTAGCTTTGTGTATCGCCGAGAACGGCGCTCAAAACCTTGCGTTGCACTGTGTATGTATGCGAAAATCCTTGGATTGTTGCTTCATTTCGCAGTTCCCGACTATGCACTTTTGTTTAATATGATATTATTTCAGTTTTGTTTCTAGGAATATAGCTGTTAGTTTCGAGAAATGGTTATTTTCTTGTGGAAAGGCATCTCACTGAGCGCGTATAGTTAGTTTCGACTTCCGGTTTTCATGTTGGCCTCGTGTTTACATTATATAACGCAATGAATCTCCACGCTCAAATAATCCAGCTAGCTAAGTTACTTTTGAGTTGAAGGCGATGAATACCATCAAAACTGACTATCAATTCCCACTTCCCCATTGTGTGCTTGCTTTAGTAGCCGAAGACATCGGCTAACTGCTTTTAATATTTTTGTAGAAATAAATCTAACGATTAGAAGTTTTGTTGTGTAGTATCGCTGAGTATTTTTACGAGTTGTGCCGATAAAAAATTCTCAGCAATAATACACAACAAAACGTCTAATAAGAGATTTATTATCCAACACGTCAAATTGTTACCTCCGTGCGGGCGAATTTCAAGGATATTTATGGCGAACACATGACAGAAGTGTGCGAAGCGGAACGGAATTTTCTTCGTAACTTCAATGCACTTTGTCCAACCGGTCCTCTGGAGTACAAATACCGCGTGATATTTGTCCTCGTTTTGGGCATTATTTGTACTCTACGAAGTGCAATTGGATAATATAGAGTATTGCAGTAATAAAGCAACGTTGTATAACATACATAGGGTCGAAGAGGGGTACCAATAGTCCATGTTTGTCACAAAAGGAGGACTTTTTAATTGAGTTTATTGGTTAATCGATTAGAGGATGTAGGCAGGTAATTAAATTGACAGGACGAGGTACAGACAGGGAATGTAATAAACTTTTAAATGTATGAGGAGCCACTTGAATAATTTAACTTGCAGTATTTTGTGGCCTTTCACGGGAAGACCTAACGGGTATCCCGACGGACGGCTAAAGACCGTCCGCTTGTCGTTTTTTATCCTTTTAATAATCGATAGATTGCCCTTCCAGCGAACAGCTGAGACTGTCATGTCCGTTGAGAAAAATATTCAGCTGTTAGAATCCGTGCAAACAAAAAACAAAAACTAGCCAGCCGTAAAAACAGCAAAGGGTCAATCCGATCAGAGCTCAGCCTTTTGTGACGCTTTTAATTTGCATAGCGTTCAAAATTAACAATTCGACCTATGAAGGTCACACGTTTGTCACAGACTCTTTCCAGATGGTGAAGATGTTTGTTGTTTCCGGTTTCTAGTATCACCTGTGAGATAAAAATACACGAACAATGAACAATACGCCAAAGCAATGTCGATTCTGTATTATATAAGTTGAACAGTCCAATTCCAGACTCGAATCCCAAATCAAACGTAGTTTGGCAAAACAAAGATGGCGGATCGCAGGCAGTGACGTGCGAAGTGCCACATTTTTACTCACGTCACGATAGTCCAAGAAAGTTTAGGACTTCCGAGAATCCTCGAATTAGCGGTAGGGGTGCTTCCTATGCTGTTATTCGAAATGTTTGATTAAAAAAATATGGTTACGGTGCAATTGTACTCCCTAAGTGCTTTTGTTCTTTTTCTGAATTAATGCCGCTAACTTTCGGGGTGTCAGTGGCCAAACACATGGAGCTAATATTGAAGTCTCAGTAGATGTTAAAGGAACTGATTTGATATATGTTTCTTGGCAATAATGTACATCTTTATCAGAGTTTACAAAAACTCAAGTGAATTAAGGAATGGGTCTCGAGCTGTATTTTGGAGGGGGTAGACTAATTTGAGACTCGGCTCTCAGGTTAAGGACGTCCTCGCCCATTGCTACTGCGTATCTCTAGTGCGCACGCTATCCATTAGCCACGCGCGTGCCACGTTATGTTTTTCAAGCGCGCGCACCGAGTTGAAACTCAACAAAATATAGAGCTGATGACCTTTGCGTTACCATGCGAGACAGAGGTTCCTTGCTCTTTCTTTTCGGTGAGAGACGAGAGGAACCTCTGCTCGCAACCGCACGATTCTTTGATCTCGCCGCCGTCCACGGCCAGGGACGAATAAATTAAAAAAAACCCAGCTTTTGCAAGTTAAAAACGGGTTTTGAATTTGCGCATGGCAGACGTGAGTCAAAACGCTGGTTAAAAACACTTACTCGGACTTTAAAGTGCACGCGCTGCATTATGCAAATGAGCTACTTGTACGCGTCAGACTTTCCTTTCAAAAACTCTCGCAAACTCTCTCAACATGCTACCCTGCATAAGTGGTGCGGTAGAAACTGCTGTTTGCTGTTAAATTTACGTTGCAAATCAAACAGCATTCGGAAACTTTCAGTCTATAGGCTTTTGTCGGAGTTTTAGGCGACACATCCGCCGAAGAAACAGGAGTCGTCGACATACTGAAGATTTTTTGCTCCGAAGTTGTCGCAAGCTGTTCCCGCGAAATAAGAGGAAGTGACGTTTAGTTTCAAGAACAGGAAGTGGCGTTTCGCGTGACAGATGCTGACGTAGTTCGCGCATGCACGATAGGAAATCGTGCGGTTGAGCAGAGGTTCCTCTCGTCTCTCACCGAGAAGAAAGAGCAAGGAACCTCTGTCTCGCAGGGTACCTTTGCGTTAACTTGGTGTGCGAATAATCTTGTTGGATGCTCGGTGACCCCCACTTTTTCTTCGGCAGATCACTTTCTTTTCTGATTCTTTCCATTATACTAAAAACGAAGCTTTAATTATTTCTCATATACTATTCAAATAGAGACTATTCAAATTGGCACATGGATACAGATGTGCGTGACTTAGAAGTTGCCCTTTTTAAGGCTTATTCTACCTGAATTAATGATCTATCAAACAGGCCTATATATGCTGTGTTAAACACACATAACCTAGATATGATTCTTCAACTTAAATATATGCCGATAGTAATGAATACGGCCAGAATCGCGACGAGTGACTGGAAATCCAAGAAATGCTATGGTCTGTGATACGCCTTTTCTTCAAAACGAGTTCGGTGACACCCGATGTTTTCTACGTTTTTAATCTAATTTTATCATTTTCTACCTGCAGTCAAGGTTTTAAAAAAAATCTGTACGTGGGAAGTTCAAAGTTTTGGGCGCGAACGTCCTTAAATGGATTATCTGCAAAGACACTCTTAGAATGGAAACCATGAGCGAGAGGATATAGTCCGCGCTAGGTTCTACTCCAAGTACAGCAAACTCACAGTCATTCAATGCTATTCCCTCACAAATGAAGCAGATGAGGTCGACAAGCTTAATTTCTATGAAGTGGCAGCAACACCAAGGCACGACGCCCTGATGATATTAGGAGACCTAAATGCCTGTGTTGGAAGAGACAACACCGCAAGACAGGACTATATGCGAAAACATGGCTTTAGAGAAATGAATGAGAATAGAGAACTCTTTGCAGACTTCTGTTTAAAGGACCTGGTTATAGGGGGTACCATCTTCCCTCACAAGGAGATTCATAAGACCACGTGGACTTCTCAAGACAAAACGCTGACTAAAAGTCAGATAGATCTCATTACCATTAACAGCAGATGGAGAACCTCCCTCATCAACATCAATGTATATCGGGGTGCAGATATTGGAAGCGACAACATGCTTGGTGGTTGGAAAACTGCGGTCGAAGGTAAGGAAATAGCCAAAGAGTCTGTAAGGAGAAAACTAGATCTTGATAAACTAAAAGACCCAGCAACCCAGAGAGAGTTCAGCTTGTGGCTTCAGAATAGGTTCGAGGTTCTGGCTGAAATGGAAGTTCAAAAGGAAGATACAGGGGTGGAAGGTATCTTGCAAAGTGTTTTGAACATATATAGGGGAACATGAAAGGAAGTTTAGAGAAAAGAAAAGAGTGGATCTCAGCTGAAGAAAGAAAAGAGTTATAGAAACGGCTATTAAACAATACTCACCACAATCCAGCCGAGCCGGGATTTTCAGCAACAGTACCGAGCTAAAAGATAGAGCTGTTAAGAAAGCGCTCGCCAAGACAAGAGAATTGGGAATAAAGTGAGATACGCAGAGGAAGAAGCAAAGATAAATGATAGCCGAAAGCTTATAACATCACAAGAAGATTTCCAGGTAAAACCCAGCGAAGCTCTGCGACTATTAAAGATTTTAGTGGCAATGTTCTAACGGCAGTTGAAGACCAACTTACATTACTAAGACGGTGGGCCGAACAATTAAGTAGTACACTCAACAGAGATAACCCACCTGAATAAGACATAAATTCAGCTGCCATTGCTAGAAGTGGAGTCCGTCAGGCAATGTAGCTGCTGATTAATCCCATGGTTACGATGACATACCGCGGGCAGAGCTGCTAAAAGCAGACATTGAAACAGCCACAGAAATACTCTTCATCTTGTCTGAGCACATATGGCAAAGAGATCAACTTCTGGGTGACTGGCACAAAGGCTTCATCGTAAAAATTCGTAAGAAAAGCGATGCCACTGTTTCGAATGTAACAACTGGAGTGAGTTACTCTTCTATCAGTGGTATCGCTATCTAAGGTGTTTTCCAGAATCATCCTGAAAGAACTCAACAGGCAGTGGACAAGTAGCTACGAAAGGAGTAGGCAGGCTTTCGCAAAGGGAGGTGGTTGTACTGAGGAGGTGGTGTACTTCATCGTAAAAATTCGTAAGAAAAGCGATGCCACTGTTTCGAATGTAACAACTGGAGTGAGTTACTCTTCTATCAGTGGTATCGCTATCTAAGGTGTTTTCCAGAATCATCCTGAAAGAACTCAACAGGCAGTGGACAAGTAGCTACGAAAGGAGTAGGCAGGCTTTCGCAAAGGGAGGTGGTGTACTGAGTAGATTTTCACTCTAAGGAATATAAAAAAACAAGTGCATGAAATGGCAGGCATCCCTGCACCTGAATTTTATTGACTTTGAAAGAGCTCTCGATAGTGTGTATCTATGGAAGCTCTTAAGGCTTTGTGGCAACCCAGAAAAGATCATTAGAATGATACAAGCTTTGTACAGAGATGCAGCTTTTTCCATGAAGTAAATCTTACGCCATGTTTGCCGTGGAAACCCTGGTGAAGCAAGGTTGCATGTTGTCACCTCTATTGCTTTTGATTGCCCTAGACTGGGTGATGAAAGAAACAACAAGGGACCAACGTATTGGGATTAGATGGAAATTGACAACCGTGGTAGAAGACCTGGACTATGCGGATCTGCCGTTTATCCAGTTCTCAGTTCTTATCTAAGCGAAAAAAGAGCAAGACTAAACAGCAATGCACGTAAAGTTGGACGTAAGGCCTGGTTTAAACGTCGCATTTTACATGCGCCGAATCGAATTGCCGAATTAAATGCATGTAAAATGCGACGTCTAAATCAATTAAATGCGACATGTTTCAATTCGATGCGAGTCAGTCGAATATTCGACTGATCCAGTCGAATATTCGACTGAAGCTCGGTAGTTGATTTAAACGCCGCATTTTACATGTGCCGAATCGAATTGAAATTATGTAAATAATTTATGTTCGCTCGAATGGGAATTTAAAACACGTCGCTCGCGCTCAGCAATTTTATTCGGCAAAATAATGCGACGTTTAAATCAAATCAGCCTAACGTATTCATTCGAGTCGACTAAAATTAGTATTTGATTCGGCGCATGTAAAATGCGACGTTTAAACCAGGCCTAAGATCAATACAAAAAGCAGTCTCGTTCCCAGAGCCTTTTCTCTAAGCCAGGGAAAGGGCCCTGGGAACGGGGTTGTACAACAAAAGTACAAAAAGACCAATTGGATGAGCACTGGATGTAAATGAACTGCCAAATCTGACGAGACGGACACGAGGTAGAGAAAATCGACCAGTTCTCGTACCTTGGCAGCATGACTGATGTGCAGGGAGGCACTGATGCAGATGTGAAAACACGTATTGGTAAAACCAGACAGGCACTGATTTACATCGCTGAAACCACTATCGAGTTATAAAAGGATTTCCCGCCATCGTCTTGTTCTTCTAGTCAATAAACTGTTTTACCCAAACATTGTAGTCTATGTTTGATATTATAAGTAATTAGAAAATACGCTCTTGCTAAAGAAAGTTTGTTCTGGACACCAGAGAGGAAAATACATCGCAGAAGGAATAACTTGGAGAAGGTCAGATGACAAAGAACTAAAGTCCATGCACCTGACCTGGAGTAAAATCCGAAAGGTGGCACAAGACCGTTCCCGCTGGATCAAGCTATATTTTAGAAGCCTCTCAGTGAAAATTTCGCTGAAACAGATGTATCGAAAACTGTTCATTTGGTGAGTTGAAAAAATAAGAGCCACTGCAATCAAATCGTCGGAAGAAGTTCTGATTATAATGATTTAATCACCTCAATCTGGAAAATGGTGCCAGATCTCTCCTCTCCCACGGAGGCAGATGATCGGTGCAAAATACATGCAGCCGGACTTCAAGGTCAGCGGACGAAGATTCACACTCAGCTGACTCGAGTGTCTCAGGTAAAGAGTTTTTACAAGATTAGTAGTGATGCGTAGTCTTCACTCATACCTTTTTTGGGGTTACGCCGCTAAATTGCGTAAAAATGCTTAAAGAAATCTTTCTTTTGTCGTCCAATTTGCATATATATATATGTTTTTTTTACCAGACCACACACAGGAAAACAAAAAAACAATGCAATTTGCATTTTTCTTTTTGGAGCAACTTCTGAGCAACATTTTGAGAAATTGCATGCGGGCCTTTTTTTGGGAAATCTCGAGCAACTTAGGGAAGCCCTAAAGTAATATCCATATTGTGGACAACTGGATTTCCACGATACACGAACAGTACGATATAAGGCTTTTCCAAAACAGAATACCCGGATCCTCATATATCATTTTGACCTTAACTCCATTTTGACAAGGCAGACGTCAGAGAAAGCAGCCTACAAGCCCAGCCTTGACTACTCAGTTTATAGAATGTTTTTCTCCCGAGTACTTTTGCCCGAATCATCAGCGTTTTGCCCGAAATGTTTTTGCCAGCCTCTTTCCCCCCCCCCCCCCCCCCCCCCCCCCCCCCCCAAAAAAAAAATCTGGCCCGTACGCCTGTGAGAATATGGCGCTTCTTAGGTACAGCTCATTACGCGTCAGGATGCTATAAAGAACGTGGCATGAAACATTAACTGTTAATGCTATAATGATGCAATGAGTGAACGACTCTGAACATACCCGTCACCAAGGCGAAAACCCTTTGCAGTTGCATTCACAACTGAGCGAAGAATTCTGGAAGGCCATATGATTCAACAATGGCAAAACAACGCCAACAAACAAATTCACTGTTTCGTGGCGAAACTGTTCCCATCGGAAATTACTTAGCGGATATAAATATGAAAGAAAAGACGTATCGTATGGTCTTTGCGACCATTTGCGAGCATGCAAACAGTGCGTGCATTTTTGCGAGCACGAGCAGTAATCAATATTCTCATGCGAGCAGCGAGCACTACGTAAATTTTCCGCCAGCTGGAATATCTCTTTATTAAAACGTTGTTTTGCGCCAACTAATGTGACTGGCTGACACCTCCAAAACCGGCAGGACAAAAGGTGCAAAGCTAGGCGGTTTAACCATCCTAGTGGCTTAAATATGAAATTTGTGCCGCGTAGCACTATGAAGACAATTGGTGGAACAGATAACTAACTCTGAAGTGTAAATTAAAGTGCTATGTGAAACCCATGAAAGACCCACTGGGCGTTAGCCCTAGTAAAGGGAATCAGGGAACCACACGAGGTAAAGAAAAAAATTCTTTTGACCTCGGTGGGAATCGAACCCACGACCTCCGGATTAGATCTACCGTTACTCT